>CAUYRT010070006.1:0-22500 GCA_963574885.1 Lepilemur ruficaudatus
TAGAAAGAAATTAATTGGACAACTAAAAATATACAGAAAAAATTAGCCGGGCATGGTGGCACATGCCTGTAGTCCCAGCTACTCGGGAGGCTGAGGCAGTAGGATCGCTTGAGCCCAGGAGTTTGAGGTTGCTGTGAGCTAGGCTGATGCCACAGCACTCACTCTAACCCGGGCAGCAGAGTGACACTCTGTCACAAAAAAAAAAAAAAAAAGAAAAGAAAAAGAAAAGGCAGCTGGAAAGTATCAGATGAGAACAATTACTTCAGGGAAAAAAGCAAAGGTGCAAAACCGCTATGTGAAAAGCCAGCTTTAGTTATTTTTCAAATTTTGGGCAGGGTCAATTGAGTGTCAGGAGAAACATTTTGCTCCATGTTTCCCTCTTATTCATACAGTCGCCATCCCCAGTGCTATAATACTGTAGTTCAGTGTAAGCTGTGGGTTTTCACAGGTTTGTGTGACCACTCTGGGCAAATATCCATCTTATGAAATGGAAAACAAACGTCTTAAAATAAGTTTTGTTATATAGCTCATTCATAAGTTGGGGATGGCCTGTATTTATAAAAAATCTGGCCCTGCCTATTATAAAACACACATTGATAATTGTTCAGTTCTTATCACAATGGAAGCAATACAGATATTCATAATTATACAATTGCGCAAACTCATTTTTCATAGAATTATGTTAATAGACACAATTCAAATCAATAAAAATTTTGTTGTATTCTATAATGCAATAGTATTATGAGTAGTATGACATATATAATGTTCGAAGACATAATTTAAAAGCATTAAGAACACCTTGTCTAAAATTAGGAAAAAATATTTTAAAGTTCAAAGGAGAAGGAACATCCAAGACTAAATCCTTTATAGTTCAAATGTTACATACCGAAATAAAAAATAAATAACTTCCCAGGAGATGTTATAGCAAATTTTGTCACTGCTACATAGAAACATAAAATGGATAAGCAAAAATCCTGAGCAAT
This sequence comes from Lepilemur ruficaudatus, assembly GCA_963574885.1. Taxonomy (NCBI): domain Eukaryota; kingdom Metazoa; phylum Chordata; class Mammalia; order Primates; family Lepilemuridae; genus Lepilemur; species Lepilemur ruficaudatus. The sequence goes on from CAUYRT010070006.1 coordinate 984, forward strand.
TTGCAAAACTGCTGCTAACTTTATAAAGCTTCAACCCCCATTATACTCATCTGTAAAACCATGATAACATGGGAGAGTTCTTTTGATAATTAAATAAATTTAAATCTATGCCTACTAGAACACCTGATACCAAAGAAGAGCCCAATAAATGTTCCCTTTCATTTCTTAACTCCCTTCCTTTTATATATAAACTCTTTAGGCTTGTGTTTGAGACCATTGATCAGGATTAAGAATAAATTATAAACTCAAGAAGAAGGAATTTTTTTTCTAGATGACATTTTCTAAAACAGAAATCAATCAACAGCTTTGATATTATCAGCAACACACTCTTGTAAAATGAGACATTATACTCTAAAAATTTTCCAAAAAGAATTTCTTTTTACAGTAACATAAGTTTTTATATAATAATAATCACAATTTATAATGAAATAACACTGTAGAGATCCCCATGTATTTAATTTTATCTCAGAGAACCTTGGAGAGTAGGCTGAGCAGACATTTTTCATTATCTAGATGAGAAAACAGAGAATCAACGAGGTAATTGCTTAACTGTTGCTGATGGCAGGTTGTATGTGTGTATTATTGTTGCATATTATTGTCCAGTAGTATTTAGCTGTGTAATCTTGAATGTCATCACCTTCCCCTATGCTCTAGATTCTTTGCTATAAGAAGGGGGGTTGGATGAAGCCAAAACTCAGATTACCTAACTCTCTCTCTCTCTATATATGTATTAAATATATATACATATATATTTTCATATATATATGTGTACGTACATATGTGTGTATGTACATCTCTATAAATATCATCCTAATGAAGTATATAAAATAAAATTTTAAATAGGTAGATATTAGGCAAATAATTATATAAAATTTCATTAAAGTTTTGGTTGAAAGAAGTTTAAATTTAGAAAAGTTTCTTTAATAGTTCTGAGACCCTCAGTTTTTATATGAGCCCTTTCAGTCAATATGGCAGATAGAAAATGTCATGGGTGGTTAATGAGGACAGATTTTTTCTCAGTTGTGCCACTAGATATGAGAGGTTAGGTAAATGACTTGACCTATCAGGCCCTGTATAAATGAGACTTTCAGAAGAAGCAATCTCTATAAAATGAAAATATTCGACTAGATAGCTTCTAAATTATCTCCTAGCTCTACACCACTATTAACACACACATACATACACACACACTTATACTTTTTGATTATAGGGTCTTGTTACTTCAAATAGGGAAGGATTACAAAATAAAATTTGTAAGGGACATTTGCAGATAATTTATTCTCTATGAATTACAACATGTTTTATTGGTTAAAATATACATTAGAATCATTCTTACTGAAAACTTTTCGCTCTATTTAGTTTGCCAGGAAAACTAGGTTGTTAACAATTGTCACACTTTGAGTGAGAACATCAACTTCCAATTGTATTTAAAGAAGTTCAGAAAATCTAGGAGAATATGATAGTTTCAAAGAAAGGTGCCTGAGTATCTGAATGGTTTTTAAAAATACATCCCCTTTGATATTACTATTATCCAGTGTACTCAGAGTCTATAGAAAGCAGATTCATGAAGTTCTTGAATATACCATTGAATGTTCCGCTATCAAGAGGAAAATAACTACTGTTGACCCTTGAACACCATGCGTTTGAATGGCGTGTGTTCTCTTATACACAGATTTTCTTATGCCTCTGTCGCCTTTGAGACAGCAAGAACCTTCTCCTCAGCCTACCCAACATGGAGACAACAAAGATGAAGACATTTATGATGATCCATTTCCATTGATGAATAGTAAATATATTTTCCTTTTAAAATGATTTTCTTAAGAATATTTTCTTTTCTCTAGCCTACTTTGTTGTAAGAATACTGTATACCCATAACAACAAATATAAGTTAACTGACTGTTATCAATAAGGCTTCTGGTCAACAGGAGGCTATTAGTAGTTACGTTGTGAGGGAGTACAAAGTTAGATGTGGAATTTTGGACTGCACAGGGGTCATTGCCCCAACTCTCCTCCGTGGTTCAAGGGCCAACTGTATTTTAAAATAAACTTTCCAATGGTCTTTTTTTCTTGTATTCTTATAAGAATATACCTTATGTTCTTATCTTTTATCTTCTATTTCTTATCTTTCTTAAGCACAAAATCCTTTTGTGAGCTCTAAAATGCAATGTGCTCTAAACTTCTTTAGTCATATTTTAGTAATATTTTAATCAATTACCAACTTGTTTTAAATCTATGGGTTTAAAAGCAAAATTATAGGAGGTTTGTACAAATTTCCTATGCTAATCTTTCATTTATAAAGTTTTGATCAAATACAATTTATAGAAGCTCATTCATTATTCGTGGGCTAGCAACATAGGCATAGTCTACTGATAAAAAACAAGAAGTAGTCACTTTTAACAATTTCATTTAATTCAGAGTATTTCTCTTCATAAATATTTGATCAAATCTTAAGGATTAAACTTTACCTCGTATTATATGGGCTTGAATTAAGAGTCATTTTTCTTTGCATGCTATTTATGGGTGATTTAGCATATAGTTGTTAAATAACAGGCAACTCAAATCTGAGAAGAAAAACTGCTCCAACCACAGAAATGTACCAAGAAGAGAAAAAATTTCTTCCTGGGAAACATGGCCATTATTTTCTGTAGGATTATTCAAATGAACAGAAGATCTCATTATTTAAATGAGATCCCATCAACATATACCACACTAAATCCTATTTCAATACAATTATGAAAATTACATTTCAAATCAAAGAATTTACATAGGTCACACCCTACAGTCAACCTTTTTCCAATGAGTAATACACAGAATTGAAATTGTGTGATTAACTGTACACCTTGGTAAATTCACTGAAAATCATTTAATTGTACACTTAAAGTGGAGTAAAGGCATGATATGTAAAGTATACTTCAATAAAGAAGAATATCATTTAAAAAAACTGAATTATATACATAAAAACAAAACTTCAAGAGAGTCTAATCTTCTAGGTGCTGAGAAATGTTTATGTTTTGCCTGAATGACGTAGTTTACTCTGTTAGGTTAGCAAGATGATGGAAAAAAATCGAAGTCAAAAAGAAATTTCTTATTTATTTCATGCATTGTAACTCATTGAGATTGGCAAAGTTTTTAAAAATTGATAGATATGATAGAAAAATCTGATTCTTCAAATTATTCTTGTATGCAGAACTATGTAAATATGCCCATAACCTGCTCTGAAAACTCAAACAGCCTTTCATATATTTGGAATTTATCTTTTAAATCAAGAAGCAGTTTTTCCAAGTGTGAAAAATTTAAATTATAGATTTTATAAATTTCTGATTTAAAAATTTCAAGTGTATGGCTATCCGTAACTACCACAGAAAGGATGTTGTAGAATGCTCTTGTAAAGTTAAGCTGCATATGAATAATCTTCACACAGGCAAGTAAAAGAAACATCTGTTCTCCCTGCCCCTCTCAAATCTCAAAAATAAATAAAATGGATTACAGATAAATTTCATTTATATATTACAACCATGATTAATTACATTGAATCATTCAAAATTAAGATGTGATTTGTGTACCAAAGTTCTTTGAGGTCTAGAAAATTTTTATTATGTAAGTATAATTTGTATACATCCTAGAAAATTTGTTTATGAATTTTTACTTTTTATATCAAATTTATATCCTTTCCATTGAATTCAGTCTATTTTGATATGCTTCAAGACACAGATTTTTTTTTTATTTTACTAATTCATTAGGTTTTACTCTAATATTTCTGTTTGAAATTTTAGACAACTGCATTTTCAAACTCAACAGTACCAAAAGTGATACAATGTGGGTTATAAATATGGATTTTGCTTTTGCCCCTTTATTTTATTGTTTTTGATATTTGCATATTCAGAATTTAGAAATGTCTGCATATTGGCCATCTTTATAATGTCACCAATTCTACCACAAAGGATGGCATCAAGATGTACTTAATTATACTAAATGAAAGCATACTTAGGAAATCTATTGTCACTATCAAATAATAGCTAAGTAAGGAAAAACATTTAATAGCTAAGTTGTGAGATTAGGAAAAAAAATGTATGGAGGAGAACAAGCTAAAATTTTAAGCCTGCAGATGGTTGTTATTTTTTAATAATTCCAATTCAGTGACTATACACAAACCAAGCATATAAATACTATTCAAAATTTCGTTCAAACCAAATTTCGTATCACGTACAGAGAAAGTAAGGCACTTTGATTAACTTATCACTTATCACTGTTTTCTTCTTTAGAATTTAAGATGATACAATGCTAGTCAAAAGATAAGATGGAGTCAGCATAAACATTTTCTGCTCCATAGATGCATCACAAAGATTACTTTGCCCTCTTATGTAAGAGGATTATAGGACAAATGATTTTCAGTTTACTCCAGTAAATTGAAATTGAATTATAGAAGGCTCCACTTGCTTATTATGCTCATTTATTATCATAGAAAATAGAGAAGTGAATATTTCTATAAAAGACATTTGTAAGCTCTAATCTTACAGAAGATCTATAATAATTATTATGTCAGCAAAGTACTTACAGTTCTATTAGGAATTCTGGGGTATTTTGTTCCTCTTTCTTTCTTTCAGAATTTTTTTTTTCTAAAAGGAAAACAATATGTAAAATGGTTAGTTGATTACACATAGTTCAGAATCATTTCAGATTGGCATAAATGTATTAATTGTATGATGTAATATTTCTACTTAAAATCTTACAATATACACATTCAAATACAAAATAATGTCATACATGTATATATAGTATAGGTAGAAAGGTTAGAATTTAAAGTTGTTTGGAGAGCTACACATCAAGAATCTATGGATAGTTTATGTACTGATTTTTTTGAAAAATTAATTATGCTTCCTAAAATATAGTGTTTCAATTTGAAAATTGGAATAATACTAATCTAGGCAGACATTATTAGAGACTATTACATTGTTGTAGTCATTAAAAAAGGAATCACACAATTCCCAATCAATAAAATGCCCGATACTATAGAGTATCAATATAATTATGATAAATTAAACTTATACGTCCTATATAACTTTAAAAATCTTTTTAAACTTTTAATTATTATGGGTATATGATATAATAGTTGTATATATTTATAGGATACAAGTGACATTTTGATACAGGGATATAATGTAAATTAATCAAATCAGGGCAATTCATGTATTCACCGCCTCAGGCATTCATCATTTCTTTGTGTTAGGAACATTCCAATTCCACTCTATTAGTTATTTTAAAATATACCCTAACTTATTGTTGATTACAGTCACTTTGTTGTGCTATCAAATATTGTTAATTTTATCTATGTTTTAACACCCATTAACCATCCCTACTTTATTCTCTCCTAAAATGCCGTAACCCTTTCTGGCCTCTGGTAACCATTCTACTCTATGTCTCCATGAGATCAATTGTTTTTAATATTTAGGTCCCACAAATAAGTGAGAACATGTGAGATTTGTCTTTCTGTGCCTGGCTTGTTTCACTTAACATAATGTTCTCCAGTTCCACTCACGTTGCAAACGGAAGGACTTCATTCCATTTGGAGGGAATATAACATTCCATTGTGTATGTACCACCATTTCTTTATCCATTCATCTGTTGATGGACACTTAGGTTGATTCCAAATCTTGGCTATTGTAAATAGTGCTGCAATAAACATGGGACTGCAAATATCTTTTCAATATACTGAATTCCCCAACTTTGGATATATTTTCAGTAGTGGGATTGCTAGGTCATATGGTAGATCTATTTTCAGTTTTTTGAGAAACCTTCATAGTGTTCTCTTAGTGGGTACGCTAATTTACATTCTCACCAACAGTGTGTGAGGGCTCCCCTTGCCAGCATTCATTATTGCCTGTCTTCTTGATAAAAGCCATTTTAACTGGCTTAAGATGATAACTCATTGTAGTTTTGATTTGCATTTCTCTGATGACTAACGATGTTGAGCATTTTTTCATATACTTGTTGGCCATTTGTATGTTTTCTTTTGAGAAATGTCTATTTATATCCCTTCCCATATTTTAATCAGATTATTTAATTTCTTCCTATTGAGTTGTTGGAGCTCCTTATGTATTCTAGTTACTAATCCCTTGTCAAATGAGTAGTTTGCAAATATTTCCTCCCTTTCTGTGGGTTGTCTCTTCACTTTGTTGATTGCTTCGTTTGCTGAGCAGAAGCTTTTTAGCTTGATGTCATCCCATTTATCCAATTTTGCTTTGGTTGCCTGTGCTTTGGGAGTATTACTAAAGAATTTCTTGCCCAGACCAATGTCCTGAGGCATTTCCATAATGTTTTCTTTTAGTAGTTTCATAGTTTCAGGTATTAGATTCAAGTCTTTCACTGATTTTGATTTGATTTTTTTTTATGGCAAGAGATAAGTGTCTAGTTTGATTCTTCTGCATATGGATATCCAGCTTTCCCAGCGTTAAGAGACAGTCCTTTCCCCACTGTATGTTCTTGGCAACTTTGTTGAAGATAAGTTCACTATAGATGTATAGATTCATCTCTGGGTTCTCTATAATGTTTCAATGGTGTATATGTCTGTTTTTATGCCAGTCCCATGCTGTTTTGTTTACTATAGCATTGTAATATAATTTGAAGTCAGGTAATGTGGCTCCTTCAGGTTGTTTTTTACTATTCTGGGTCTTTCGTGGTTCCATATAAATTTTAGGATTATTTTTTCTATTTCTATGAAGCATGTCATTGGTATTTTAATGGGGATTACATTGAATCTATAGATTTGTTTGGGTCTTATGAATATTTTAACAATATTGATTTTTCCAATCTGTGAGCATGGCTTATCTTTCCATTTTTTGGTGTCCTCTTCAATTTATTTCATCAATGTTTTATAGTTTTCATTATAGAGATCTGTCACTTCTTTGGTTAAGAGTATTCCTAGGTATTTTATTTGTAGTTACTATAAATGGGATTATTTTCTTGATTTCTTTTTCAGATTGTTTACTGCTGGCATATAGAAATGCTTCTAATTTTTGTATGTTGCTTTTGTCAACTTTACTAATTTGTTCACCAGTTCTAATAGTTTCTTGTGGCATCCTTAGGTTTCTCTAGAGACAAGATCATATTGTCTGCAAACAAAGATAATTTGACTTCTTCCTTTCTAATTTGATGCCATTTATTTCTTCCTTTTGTCTGACTGCTCTAGCTAGAACTTCCAGTACCATATTGAATAACAGTGGTGAGACTGGGCATCCTTGTCTTGCTCCAGATCTTAGAGGAAAGGCTTTCAGTTTTTCCCTGTTCAGTATGACATTCGCAAAGGTATGTTTTATATGGCTTTTATTGTGTTGAGGTAAGTTTCTTCTATACTCAGTTTTTTGAGAGTTTTTATCATGAAGGATGTTGAATTTTATTGAATGCCTTTTTGGCCTCAGTTGAAAATGATCATATGTTTTTTGTCCTTTGTTCTGTTGATATGATGTATCACATTGATTGACTTGTGTATGTTGAACCATCCTTGCATCCCTGGGATGAATCCCACTTGATCATAATGAATAATCTTTTTAATGTGTTGTTTAATTCAGTTTGCTAGTATTTTATTGAGAATTTTTGCATCTCTTTTCATCAGAGTTATTAGTTTTCTTTTTTGTTGTGTTTTTGATTTTGGTATCAGGGTGATACAGGCCTAGTATAATGAGTTTGGGAGTGTTCCCTCCTCCTTGATTTTTTTGGAATAGTTAAGTAGTATTGGTATTCATTCTTCTTTGAATGCTTGGTAAAATTTAGCAGTGAAGCCATTAGGTCCTAAGCTTTTCTTCGATTAGAGACTTTATTACTGCTTCTATCTTGTTACTTGTTACTAGTTTATGAGGTTTTGGATTTCTTCCTGGTTCAGTCTTAGTGGTTAAATGTGTAGAAATTTATCCATTTCTTCTAGATTTTCCATTTTATTGGCATATAGTTGCTCATAGTGCTCTCTAATAGTCCTTTGGATTTCTGTAGTATCAGTTGTAATGTCTCCTTTTTGATCTCTCATTTTATTTCTTTGGGTCTTTTCCCTTTTTCTCCCAGTCTGGCTAAAGATGCATGAATTTTGTTTATCTTTTTAAAAAATAAACTTTTTCTTTCTCTGATCTTTTGTATTTTTTTATTTCAATTTCATTTATTTATGCTCTGATCTTTATTATTTCTTTTCTTCTACTATTTCTGAATTTGGTTTGCTCTCATTTTTCTAGTTCTCCTAGCTGCATCATTAAATTTTTTATTTGAAGCTTTTCTACTTTTTTGATGTAGGCACTCATAGCTATAAACTTTCCTCTTATTACTGCTTTTACTGTATCTCATAAGGTTTTTGATAGCTTGTGTTTTCATTTTCACTGGTTTTGAGAAATTTTTAAATTTCCTTTTTAATCTCTTCATTGACTCACTAAACATTTAGGAGCATATTGTTTAATTTTCATGTGTTTGTCTATTTTCCAATGCTCCTTTTGTTATTGATTTCTAGTTTTATTTCATTGTGGTCAGAAAAAATTCTTGTTATGATTTCAATTTGTTTAAATTTTTTAAGACTTGTTTCGTGGCCTAACATATGGTCCATCTTTGAGAATAATGCATGAGCTGAGGAGAAGATTGTGTCTTCTGTAGGTGTTAGATGAAACGTTATGTAAATATCTATTAGGACCATTTGGTCTGTAGTGCAAGTTAAGTTCAATGTTTCTTTATTGATTTTCTGTCTGGATGATCTGTCCAATGCTGAAAATGAAGTGTTGAGGTCTCCAACAATTATTGTTTTGGAGTCTAACTTTCTTGTTAGGTCTGATAATATTTTCTTTACATATCTGGATGTTCCAGTTTGGGATTCATGTATATATTTTGAATTGTTATATCCTCTTGCTGAATTGACCCCTTTATCATTATATTATGACCTTCTTGGTCTCTTTGTACAGTTTTTGTCTTGATATCTATTTCATGTGATAGAAGTATAGCTACTCCTGCTCTTTTTGGTTCACATTTGCATGGGATATCCTTTTCCATCCTTTCATTTTCAATCATGTGTGTGTTTTATAGTTGAAGTGTGTTTATTGCTGACAATGTATAGTTGGCCATATTACTTTTATATTTTCACTGAAGTTAGGAATACTTCAATATGTTATACATATTTTCCTATTTCAGAAGCTAATCAATGACTAGATATAACTTACTAACTATTCTGGTATATAGGATAAACATATATGTATATAGATATATAAATGCAGATACATAGATTTGTATATATACACATATCTATATATGTGTATATAAATGTTAAAAACTCATCAGAAGTTAGTTGAAAAACAATGGCGTATCATTGCATAAAAAAGAACAAATTTCAGTTTATATAGTAGAAAAATTAAATCCTTCCCAAGAGTTAATATCAAGAATTGCTTTAATATAATAAAGATGTCAAGAATTTTTGATTAGGTTTACGTATTAGCAACTTACAAATGAAAAATTTCACAGGGTTAGAGACAAGTACCTTTTGGGGTAGGTTCTCACATTTTTATCTTTAAAAAATTTAGGTACAATGAAAACCAAGAAAGAATGAAATATTTAAAATAGGTTGATAACAGTTGTGTTTCTCTGTTTTTAAGAGTTCTCACAGCCTCTCTTTTCAAGAAAACTACAAAAATATTGTGATTCCAGCAGCTCTAGCTATTGGCTCACGTAGGTACTCAGCAGAAAAGATCTGAAGTGACAGCTATATTTCCAAAGCCGCATTTACGACATCTGTTCAATGGTTAAGCCTCCAAAGACTGCTTTCATTTTATTCCTGTTTGAAACTCAACTGTTTTCTAGTAAAATCCATTAGAAAGAGGAATGTTAAAATACACTTAGATTTGCCTGACTGCCTCTTAAAATATGACTTTGAGTCACAATTAATTTTAGATAAGATTTCTACAGATAGTTTTAGTATGCTGACACTTTTCTTATTACAACAAAAACTACAGTAAGAATCTATGGGCATACACATCAAGGTAAATAGAATGACACAGAGCTCTTTATAAGAAACACTAGGGGGAAAACCTGTTAAAGAAAACAAAGGCTTTCTATATTAAAAAAAAAGAGAGAATATTTGACACTATACATATTGTACATTATTACTCACCAAGGGGCAGGCTTCCCAAAGGGATGCAGTGAAAGGATTAAACAGTTTTTCTGACTTATGAGCCATCTGCAGGGATTTGATTTCATTTTGGTTTTGCACACGTATCTATCACAAGGATAAATGGGCAAGCCTGTTCTACGGTAGGGGACAAACAACTATTTTATTCTTAATCTATGCTATGAATGTGGATGTGCATAGTATTTCTCCAGTAGCTAATTTCTCTCTGTTGCATGTACAAATAACTTCCCTTTATTTTAGAGGAATAAAAGGGAAAATAGCACAGGATTATTGTACACCTTCCATCATATCTTTGGCTTTACAGTAATGGAATTGGTATCAGTAGGTCTAACTCAGATAGTTTCCTGGTATCAAATCTTGAATACTTTTATGTTTTTGTACAATACTTTTAAAAAGAACATGAATCTGTTTAGGTAGGTTTCTATGTTTTTCACAAAATAGTCTGAATTCATAGTCAATAAGGCTGATGACTCTTTACTGTTCTTTTTTTTTCCATTTTTAGAAGCAGGCTTGACAGGAAGAAGAAAAAATATCTGAGATTTAAGGAATTCTGCTTCAACAGTGGCTAGGAAGCAGACTACTTATACCTTGTAGTTTTAATCATAATTCTATTTACAGAATTAAGCAAAACACTGCTTGTTTTAGGCATTGTAAATGCTAAAAATACTTTTCTTGCCATTTTTTTGGACAAAAGAGAACTATTTATATTCCTTTCAGTGTTGGACATTTGAAAGTGTACAGCTGTAAGATTTTTTTTAAAAAGAGGACTTACTTTCAAGAATGACAACTAATATCGACATCTAGATTTTGCTTTTAAATATCTCAAGTATTTCATTTTGATGAAAATATTGATTTTAATTGGCTCTTCTGTAATCTATGACTGAGTTAAATATTTATTTCAGGTTTTTTTTAAATCATACACTATGAATCCTTGCAACATGGACACGTACAAATACTATCCCTTTCACCCTGAGTGGACTGGGAGGGCAACAGACTCCTAATCTCAAGGTTTAAATTTCAAAACTGTAAAATATTGATGAAATCAGAGTTTTCTCTTAGACCCTATCCTATTGAAATGGCCAAACTTGTGGTTAGAACATAGTTACAAGGTTGATGTGCTGTTTCCTCAGCACAGATATCACTAATCCCAAGGGATTTTGTTAGATATATTTTGGCTTAAATTCTTATTCTTGGAACCCCAGTCACCAAACCAGAGATTACGTAAAAAAAAAAAAAAAAAAAAAAAAGGACACTGTCCAGGTCATTACTGACCGAATATAAGGTTTTAAACACAAAATAAAGCATTGCATGACAACTAAATTCATTGCCTGATTCTAGATTAGATCCTGGACCAATGGGAAATAAAACAATTAGCTATTATGAACATCATTGGGACAGTGGATGAAATTTAAATATGGACCATGAATTAGATACTGGTATTATATTAACGGTAAATCACCTGTGTTTGATAACTATTCCACGTAATGTAAGATAATGTCCTGTTCTTAGGAAATAACAGCAAAATATACACTAAAGTATTTAGGACAAAGCATACCATGTCTCCAAATTATTCTCAAATGATTCAGAAAACTTTTTGAACTGTATATACACCCACCTATTCAGAGAGACAGAGAGAGAAGACACAGAGAAAATAATATAAGACAAAACATAAACAATTAGTAAATCAAGGTGGAGGGCATATGTGAACTTATACTATACTTGCAACTTTTTGTGAGAGTTTGAAATTACAAAGAAACAAATATTACCAAAAAAAAAAGACTATCCAAAGATCTTTTAAAAATATTAAATAAAAATACAATGCCATTTTTCAATATCAATACTATATTACACTAAACATATTCTCTGAGCCACTGCTCCAGGTGTTGGGCAGAGAAGGTAGCCTCTGATCTTTTTGGTTTGCCTCTCCCCAGCATGGAAACTTTTCTCAAAAAGCAAGCTAGATTGAGGGTGTTTGGGACCCTGAGTGTTCTCACCTTGCTGCACCTGGGATAGAGCTTCTGCCTTGTGAGTTAGGGCTGGGTGGAGGAGGAAGCCCCCAGCCTCTCAACTACACTCACCAGAAATTTAGCCTTTGTATTAATACCTAGGAGTTGGAGAGGATGAGAAATGCTGGTGGCCCACCTGACCCAGTGAATTAGTGTGTCCCTTGATTGGGATCTGAGTAGGGGAGCCCCTTGTTCTTGGCCACACCCACCCAGGGTGGGCCTTCCTTTCACTTGACCTGGGGGGCACTGGAGGTCAGAAGAGGCAGTTGGTTACGCCTCAGGTGCCACAGATTCGTACATTTCTTACTGGAATTTCTTTTACCAAGATTTAGTTGGTTTCCTTGAATAAATGATGTTTCTTTAAAAAAAAAAATACTATATTACACTACACAGTGGCTATTTTAATTTTGTTCCTTAAGCACATCATTTTGTTCTGTCTGTAACTATAAAAGATAAAGATAATTATTTGGATAACAACTGAAGACTATTAGGCAGTGGCAGGAAATAATCAATCAAGTAACAGAATAAACAAAGAAATGTTCTATAAATCTTTAGGATCACTGTAAGTACTTGCGGTGTTGCTGGTAGGAACAGTATGCGAGGCAACGATACAAAATTTGGAATGCCTTCACCTCCTATGTAGGGCAGAGGAATTTTTCTATGTTTTCTCTTTTGTGTCTAACCAGTGACAGCCATTTAGGAGGCTTAAGTCTACAAGCCTATCCTCATTATTACAGAAGCAAATGTTTGCCACAAAGATTTAAAAAAGGGAGAGGGGGCAGTGATGAAGGAGCTACTCATTTATTCTGTTGTGACACTTTATTATACAAATCAACAATACTTGAACAATTGTTGGCAGTCAGAGTTACAATAATCACATATTGGGTTCAACCATGTTTAACATTTTCATTATACTCAAAATAATTATTTTAGAATGGGGGGATGATAATGAGGCAGAATGGCACTAACTCAGAAGAGCCAGTGTGTACCTTGAAAAGGAGAACGGGAATTAATTAAATGAAAAGCTTGGGGAAGTTAATTGGGACTGAGTGAAGATAACAGCACTATCAAAGCATGAAGAAATAAAACTATTTAAAAAAATGGTACAGCAGAAAGTCACAATAAACACACCTAACAGAGACAAACTCTGCAGAGATGTGTCAGGAGCAGAATCGTGCCTGTGGGGTGGGGGTGGGGGGTCTCTGTTAGCCTTCAGCCCCGAGAATGGTGCCTGTCACATAAATAAATGCTTGCTGGATAAATGATATTGTATATTGACAAAAGTAAAATTTTGCATCATATAATCCTAGTTCCGACTCTGCCTCTTTTCAATCTGTGACCTTAGGCAAATCACTGCATCTATTTTGACCTCAATTTCATCAGCTGTGAAATGAGAGAGCAGGGAAAGGTGATTCTCCTAGGCGCTGTCCGACTCTGAATATATCTGTATATGGTTCTGTTTACTAAAATGGGCAATTGTGAACATTTTTTTGTAGAAGAGTATAGCCTCATATGAGTCCTATATGAAGAGAAATGGTGAAAAAAGGAAAAAAGAAAAGTTGAATAATAAAGGATCAATGTACTAATTCAAGTAATGGAAAATAAGTCCCATTGAAAGAGACTTTAATATAGAAGAGAGAATGCAAAGGCTAATTTACGGTTTTTATCTGTATAAAGTGACATTTAGATGTACTATTGATACAGGCATTAGGTGTAAAAATCTTTACCTTCTCTTTTCATTATAATCAGAGTGACTCGATGCACTTTCTGCTTCTACATTTAGGGTCCTCAAGTGAACAGAAATGGAGAGCATTCAAAAGAAGCCATAAAATGGCAAGAGTTTAGGTAAAGGTTCTTCTACTACAAGGTCATAGAATTGGGACTGCCCATCTCAGAGAAGAGAAAGCTGAAGAAACTTTTAGCATTGATGTTTAATTCCCAAAAGCTACTTTACTGAAGACCCATCTGTCATAATTGTTGACACCTTCATGAAGCCCTCCATGTCAACACTGGATTTCTCATGCATTTTCTTTCCTATAAGTTTGGCAGGCACTTATATTCTGTAACAAACAGTTCAGCACTTAATTTAAATGATCCATCCATTTTGCCTAGATTCATTTATGCTGGTTTTATCTTGACAATGAAAAGAAGCCATGAGCCATACATTTGTGTTTCCCTACAATAAGATAGTACTTAAAATGAGTAGATGCTCAATAAAGACTCATCAATGGATGGAGATGGGCAGAAAATACTCTGAGCTGAGAAAATGGACAGGAATGCTGATTGGGACCTACCAAAAATGACTTTTTGGCTATAAAGCCTGGTTGATGATGCTGTGACTTCTGTGATGCTCCTGCTTGGCTTTTTTTCCTCCTCATCATTTTCTCCTATATGTTTTTGGGAAGAGAGGCCAGCAGGCTTATCATACATGTATGAAAGGTGCACAATTCGTTAACGAGAAAGCTCTATTTAAATAGCCTTATAAGCAGCTGAGGCTATGGCTTGAAACGTCCTTGCCAGTTGAGTTTGGTCCACTGCATAGGTGAACAGTGCCATTTAATCAGTGTTATCAGAACAGAGAAGAATGTCCCTTATGACTCTACATTCAAATCTAGACTACTGTTACAATATCCTTGCAAGAAAGCTGGAGGGGCTTTCTTACTAATTCTGATGGCAGAGTTAGTGTCCTTGTGGGAAGGAGATGGTGGGTAAGTGGGAAGGGCCTCAAAAAGAAGAGGAAGGCACAAGAGAGAGAGAATGCAAAAGAATTGGTCCATTTTCAGAGGGCATAGGTATCAATATGAATTTTGATACTCCAATGACAAGAGATTATGAGAATATTTAGGTAAAATTGATATTTCATTGCTGGCTTTACTGAAAGGAGAAGCCAACCAAAAATCTTTACAAAGGGCTCCAAAGTAGCTGCATAATTCCTGACAAGACAGAGGGTGTTGGCGAAATGACAAGAAATGAAAATAAGTTGACTCAGCTTTTCTAACTTTTTGGGAGGTCGGATATGAAGAGTGGAGTAGCAAATCTTTAATACACATTTAAGGCTGAAGGAGAGAAAATGATCTATTTAAACCTTGGTTTGCTGCAAATTCAAACCCAGCAATGTGTCATTGAACAAATAAGTGAGATGTTGGAATATGGCATGAGATTTTTATAGTTCTGTCCTGTTGGCTCATCTTTAGGTGCTTTGCTATATTCTGAGTTTAGTTCAGCACTATACCCTGTGATGTCAGTCGTGAGAAGGTGCCAAGCTAGACATGCAAGGCCAGCCAGGACAAAACCATGGCCCAGAGTAAGTGGTCTTTGGTCTCCACTGCTGTTCATTCACTTGGGAAACAATTATAGAAATAAAATAGAAAATAAGCAATTTTTCATGTTAAACTTATTTACATATTCTATCTTCTTTATCTCTGTCTTTCCTTAAAATACCAGCTTACAGTTACATCAAAAGGGCATACTTCAAAAATAAAATCCTTTTTAAAATGGTGTACAACTATGAACAACAATACAGACTGGTTTACAACTATCCTAGACCTTTATAATCACATGAAAACTGCTCTCTTCAAAGATTCAACGTAGGAGGTTACATGCCTATTTTTGCAGAAGCAACATAGTTTTAAAAAATTATTACTGCTATTTAATAAGCTGCATTCAGCAGACTGCATATATTTATCACATTCATCTTCATAAGGAAATGGTGAAGTAGGTGTTAAATATCTCTATTTATATATGAGCAAACTCAGTTTATAACTGGTTTGGAGTTAATAAGTACTAGAGCCAGGATCTAAATTCAGTTCTGTCTGTATCTGAATCCTGTTTTTCTCTTTCAACAAAGTCTCTTTAGTGCTGGAATAGATTATGAGAAAGTAGTAAACCTCTTTTCTAGACCTTCCTCAACTGTTTATTAGATGTATCAGCTTGAAACAATTCATATACGTTTTTTTTCATCTTCATTGTGTCACCTGTAAAATGGAGGTAGAACAATACATACCCAAAGAAAAGAGACTAGATTAACTGATTCATTGAAGTATCTTTGATTTTTAAAGGTAATTGAATATATCTAATCTTAGAGGAACGAAAGCCTTAAAACAAGAAGGCTTTCCAAACTTCGACATGCAAACTTCTTTAAATTGATCAGTCCTCCTGGGGCTTTTGCCTGAATATCATGATTCTTAACATCAAATAAAAGATTCCAAAATCAACACAATAGGTTCATCTACATATGATGATTAATTATTGTGGGATTGCCTTCAAGATAAATTTATATGAAGCACAAAATATTTGTTATACTACTTTGAACTCTAGAACACCTATTTCTATGTTGTTTACGTACAATTATATTAGGTGGAACTAAAACTGCATGGCCATGGAGGTCTAGAGATATATATATTTTAAATTAGAGTCTACAAAATATGAGTGGAAATGTAAGTTAAGAGCTAAGTACTAGAGAAATGGGTAAAAGGTGTATGGTGACTTGAAAACACAAAAGATCATGCTAGTCCAGTCACACTTTCAACTCTTTCAATGGACAGAATTTAATTCTAAAAAAATTTTAAAAATTCACTTTTGATAAAACATATTTAAAAATCTAGTTATTTGATTTAGATGTGTGAGAGTTGGAATACATATGAAATCATAACACTAGACTCTAGATCCCCCATCAAAGGAGGAAAACAGAGTAATAAATAGAAAAGACCAACAGTAGGAGGGGATGCTAAGAAAGAAGCTTGCCATAGATAAGAACCAACCACCTAGTTTTGATCAAATTATTATTTTTGTTAACATGAGCATAAATGCAACGCTATCGATTCTAAGTCAATGATTTATTCAGAGAAGAATTCAAAGATGCTTTTAAGATAACCTGAATCTCTTTGAGAGAAATGAAAAACATTCAATAAATTACATGAGAAATGTATAGTTTAGTCATACTAAATTTTTCACTAAAAGAGCAACTGGGGGCTCTAGCAATAGAGATTTGAGGAAGTGTTTAACATAATCTCACTTAAAAATTTGACATTATTTTACTTGGCTTGAAGGAGACTCTCATTTCACCGATGAAATGATATAATGACTAGAACAACAGCAGATCAAGGGAGGCAATAGCAAGGATGAGCTATTTTCTCAGCTTCCACTCTTTCATTTTTTAGGTGTCTAATGTGAATGGCAACTAATTTTCACTGACAAAAGAGTATGTTCAAGAAAAATATCAGCCTAATCCCTCAGGACAGGCAAAGTTCCTGGGAAGTAGGACTCTAGGCAGAGATTATAAGGGTCTGAGTTTTTGGTCCTTTGATATAAAACTCAACCAAAGACACCAAGCTTCAATTTGAAATTAAAGTTCTCTTGGAATTATATACCACAGCAAGTGAATTTTTGCTGTGTTTTCCCGTTTTGTCATTGCAGTATTTGCCATCCAATCCTCTAGCACTGTAATTTCCTCTTTAAAGTTTTCATTGTTTTGACAAAAACTGATTTTATTATAATTACTTACATATCTTTGAAATAGAGGATAATCAGAAAATAATCATATAATAATTCACTTTAAGAGAATTTAATGGGGTCTATGTAACACCATCTACCACATGTGGATTTTTAATTTTACTAACAATCGTAACATGAACTAAAATGTCAACATAATGAAATCATTTAAATGCTAACTATATTAAGAGTAGTAAACTTGGTTGGCAGAGGTTGATGGGAGGCTTAGACCTTCTAGTTGAATACAAATCACAGTCTTATTGTCAATACACTGAAGCCCCAAATGAAGCCCAATTTCCATCCCTCTAAACAGTCAAATCAACAAATTTTTCTAGGCTACTATTCCAGGAATTGTGTGGTATAAAAAGAAGTAGAAGATAAGGTCTCTATCACATTCATATCTCTATCATATATCACTTAGTGCACTACACTGACATGTGTTTTTGTTGTTTAACCCCATGGCAATGCAAGCTCCCCAAGAGATCCTGTTTAATTAATCCTCAATTCACAATTCCTAGCCCATTGCCTGACATATATGTATAAGGTTCTAAATAAATGCTTGTTGAACTTAACTCTTGAAGGATCCAATAAGTGCCCTTTCTCCACATAGTGAACTTTCACTAAGAACTTATTTTGCCTATCTGATGGTACAGTTGGATCATGGAGCTACAATTACACTTAGACTTAATGCAGCCGTGCTTTGATTTTTATGTGCACATGAAAAAGTTACTTGATTTCTATGGGATATTTAGTTATTATGTAGGACAAAATAATTTTCAAAGATCTCTCATGACATTTATTTATATAGGCTTATAACCTATAGATTTTCCTAAAGGCTTACACACAGCTTGCATAATTAAGTATATTTTAGGACCATCAACAGAAAAAAAAAGGACTTCAGGACACACTTTGCCATATGTAGGCATATACTCAAGCCATTTCCCATGAGTAGGAATTCCAAAAGCAGAAAACCACAGCTTATTCTATACTCTCTCATTTTTCCTCTCTCCCAGTCTGATACTTGCTGCTGCTCAAACCTTAGCCTCTTGCTCATTAGCTATACATTCATTCACTTTTCTTTTGAGTTCTATGAGAAAGAGCCAGGATTAAGTTTGTGATGTGTTTAATGCAAAAGTTACATGTTAGGGTACTATCAAGAATTAGCACCTGAACAGGGAGTAAGAGACGATTGACTTGGTGATTTAGGGCTATTCAAAGCACAAGCACATAAAATTCTCCCGCATATTCTGACAAGCTTTAACTGATTACCTACAATCCCGAGAAGTTGTTTCCGTGTTGAATAATGTTCATGTTCCTTTACTGAAGATGTCAATGCCAAGAAAATAAGTTAACATTGAAGACCCAATGAACATATTAGGCACAATCTAAAACAACCTCAAATTTTATATCATTATTTAAAATTTGAAAATCAGAAGTATTTACATGAAGTATAAAATAAAATTTACATGTTAATTTTACTAAGTCAGGAAATGTTCTTATTGACTTTTTAAATAATAGCCTTTAACACAGTAGGAATCAAATAATTGTGGCATTAATAGTTAATATCAATATTATCAATAATATTAGATGATTATTTTAACTACTCTAGATTTTATTAAGGAAGCCAATTTTAATAGATGTTATTTAGGTAAATCAGTTTTTAAATTTTAGATGAGTGCTTATTCTGTACATAAATATAACACATTTTATTCTTTCTGGAATACATAAAAATGAGCAATGACTCCAAAAGTCTAGACGGTGGTCGTGGGAAGTGAGAGTTGGCAATAGGAAGAATTGAAGCATACTATAACTCTACTGGAGACATGAGATATACCTGAGGAAAACTCAACCTATCTTATCTAAGTCTAGTCATTATTTAAAGAAAATGCTGGTATACTTCTAAGACAAAGTAGAGCTGACAGTACCTACCATTCTACTTAATTTAAACATAGTCCTGTTTAAATAACTATTTTTGTTTCTTTGGTTTTTATTTTGTGATGGCCTCATCAAAGTAATTGGTGCAATTCATTTATAACATACATTCATTCAAAATATTTTGCAGATAGAATACTCTGGGCAAGGCATTTTCCCAAACACTGTTCAAAACACAAAAATGAGAAATCTCAAGAAATTTCTGCTCTCAAGAAATTTTAATCCAGAAGATGAAGCAGGGGACAGGGAATTGAGCCCATTCATAATCTACCCAAGGCAGACTATGCTGAGTGCTATGTGCATACAACCTGAAGCCCAGTGGAATAGCACAAGCCCTAATGGCATGTGGTCTTTGGAGGCTGATCATTCTTTCCAAGAGATTTGACAGAAGTGGTTCAATTATGGAAGAAGAAAAGCACTAGGCACGTCTGGATTCTAGACAGTGGACTGGTGTGGAAGAAGAATAAGTAAGTATAGGAAGGAGAGAGAAATAAGACTGGGAATGTAGGTTGGACCGTATCATAGACAATCTTAGAATGAGGTCACAGAAGACAACAAGGAGCAAATTCAGGTTTCTCAAGAGAACAGCAATACACTCAGAAGATTAATATAGTAAAATAATTTGGTAGTATTTCTTCGATCAGGTAATGTTCGATTTAACTTTTTGGTACAGCAATATTTAGAAAATATTATAAGGAAATTTTTGAAAAGTTGAATTATGAAGTACATAACATTTTTTTTTTCTTTCATAGAAGGGTACTTAATGTCAAAACTTATGAAATATTGAAGAGAAAGACATGGACTGACTGAAAAATCACAGAAATTTTCTACATTTTATTCTATATGGTACCGACAATCTATACCCAAAGTGGAAGAAGAAAGATAAGTGTGGACAGTAAAGCAAGTCTGACATAAAAACTAAAAACAGTGGCACTTAAATGTATTAGAATTTTTACTATGTATGTGGTTAGCATCATAATATTCAGTTAGGGATACTGTTCTTTCTACATTTGAGTAAAGAAGAAAATCATTATCTTGATAACAGTTGGTTATAAAATTCTTTACTTTCAAAATGTTACTGTAGGAATTCTTAAAACAAATTTATTACAGCTGTAATTAATTACATAACTTACAATTACCATGTAACCTCCTATGTTCTCACACTTAGCATATCTATATGAGTAAACTTCATTCAAGGTTCATTAGCTAGAGAATAGCATTACATGCATGGAAAGTATTTTAATTTCGCTAATTTCACAAGTGATGCTAAATTAATCACCAAGTCAGAAGTTGCAAATGTTTCTGAATCTGTATGGTTGGAAGAGGGCATAGTTTATGTTTGGTTTCATATTTTATTTTATTTGCCTTTTCTTTTGCTTAGTTTTGAGAAGCCTTCAAAAATATATTTGCTTTAGCACTATAACTTTCCAGAAGAACTTTAATAACTTACTTTTCTTTTACTGATTTGTACAATGTAGCACACTAGCACAATGTGCAGATTAAAAAAGAAAACAAAAGAATTTATACTGTTGATGCTGATGTATGAAGTAATTTTCTTAGACTCTTCCAGTGCAATCTGCAAATACATTAACAAAGACTATAAAACAAAAACAATCTGCACAACCCATAACACACAAGGGTGAGATACTGAAAAGTTTGAAAGCATAATTGATATCTGCATTAGTAGAAATTACCTAGGAATGAGAAAGTATCCTACTACCATGTAGGACTTCAAAAACAAAATATATCTTGTACAGATTTCTGCATAAGAGAGTAATTTTCCAATCACTGAATATAGAAACATGAAATATTTGTGTGACTATTGTTAACATAAAAGACTTTTGAAATAATGCTCTTAGAAAAATTATTACTTTTATTATTCCACCTTAAATGGCAGAAACCTCTACGTAGTTTTTCTATTTCCTAGTCCCATTTCAACTACTCT
>CAUYRT010070010.1:0-15414 GCA_963574885.1 Lepilemur ruficaudatus
AAGAAAAAAATCAAACAACCCCACCAATAAATGGGCAACGGAAAAGAACAGAAACTTTTCCAAAGAAGACAGAATAATGGCCAGCAAACATATAAAAAAATGTTCAACATCTCTAATCATTAGAGAAATGCGAATCAAAACCACAATGAGATACCACCTAACCTCAGTGAGATTGGCCTCTATCAGAAAATCCTGAAACAACAAATGCTGGTGAGGATGTGGAGAGACAGGAACACTCTTACACTGCTGGTGGGATTTCAAATTAGTGCAACCTCTGTGGAAAAGAATTTGGAGATTCTTCAAAGAGCTAAAAACAGAAATACCATTAGAGCCAGCAATAGCATTATTGGGCATCTACCCAAAAAAGCATAAGACATTCTATAATAAAGACATCTGCACCCGAATGTTTATGGCAGCACAATTCACTATTGCAAGGACGTGGAAACAACCCAAGTGCCTGTCAATTCATAAGTGGATTATTAAAATTTGGTATATGTTTACAATGGAATATTACTCAATTTTAAGAAGTGACAGTGAGCCAGCACCGCTTATATTATCCTGGATTGAGTTTAGACCCATTATCCAAAGTGAGGTGTCACAAGACAGGAAGAAAGGGCTTCACATGTACTCTCCAGCATATTGGTACTGACTGAGTAACACTATGGTGCTCAAATGGTGGTGGTGCTCACCACAGACGTGGGGGTTGGGGCGGTAGATCCATATGTGTGGGATGCGGTGAGCACTGTGGAGGGGAGGGGCATACCTCTAACCCTTGCTAGGGAGAGGCAAAGATACAAAATATGACCAGAAAAAAAACCCCAAAAACATGCTGAGTAAAGAAATTAGAGACAAAATTACCATATTATATAATTCCACTCATATGAAATGTCCAGAAAAGGCAAATCTATAGAAACAGGGAGCAGATTAGTGGGTTCTTGAAGTTGGGGATGGGAATTAGGGCTCTTAATAGGGGGAAGGAAATGTTCTAAAACTGATTTGTGGGAATGGCTGTACAACTTGGTAAGTTTACTAATAACCATTTAATTAGCAAATGATTTACTAATTACTAAATGTAGTAAATTTTACACTTAAAATTGGATGAATTGCAAGGTATGTAAAATATGCTTCAATAAAGTTGTTTTTTAAATGAAAAAAAAAGAATCAATACCATGTCTCTCTCATTCTCAAAAGAAAATAAAAAAGCGATTATAACCCGAAGGTAAGGCAAAAGGACTTAAAAAAGCCAAAAGCATCATCATGCCAAGGAGGAAGATTTATTTCAGATGTACACACTAAAAAATAAACAAAAAAAGTGCATATGTGACTTGATTATTTGCCTGTGTGTTCCAGGCGTTTCAAAGTTTTAAATCGGTTTCTGCTGCTGCTGAGCCTGACCTTTTTCTCGATGTGACATTCCTGGTTTACTTATTTCATATATTGATTTTTAAATTTCCAATTCCTACAATTCTTTTGAGATCGATGAGTAAATGGCAGAAAAAGCAAAAAGAACTGAATTTCCACCTTAATTGTACCCTTGCTAACGCTGCCAGTTCCAGACACTACGAAGTTAAAATGGATTTTATTTTTCAGAAGTGTTTGAACAGCAATATTGACCTTTCCAACCCACTGAAAAGTTACCTTTAAAGAAGGGAAAATTCCGTGTGACTTTTGGGATTCGACCTTTACAGCTGGAAGGCTGGGGATGGGCATTTGGCTAAATCATGTTCTTCGTACTGATCCATCTATGAAAGAGAGCTCTCTGCACAGGACTATTCATTCATTCCACTCTACTCTCAAGAGAGAAATTAGAATGAGTGGTGGACGAATTCACATAAAATCCCAAAGCAAAGTCAGTCCAAGCCTAGATACACAAACACGTAACTTCTAGTTCGATAACTGGCTCTTTTATATCCCCCACAATTTTATTTTCCTTATGAGTGCCAAGAAAATCAGAATGCCTGGCTGCCTTCTTTCTGACAACAGTTCTCAATAAATTCCATGAGGAAATGAATACAAAACAAGGAATGTGCCTTAATTATTCCTAGTTATCTGTGACTATCTTATGGTTAGAACACAGACACCAGAAGGTCATAGCAGTGACACTGAATCTCTTAAAACAATTTCCCTTTTGATAAGTGGTAAGTCTCACACAGAGACTTCTAGATAATTTGAAATGCCCTCCATTGAGAGTCAATGATTCTACATGTCTCCACCAGCCTGGAGGGCCTTGGGGAGCTTTATTTTCCATAGCTGGAAGAATGAAAAACAATAGCCTTGTTTTTTACGGTCTTAAAGAAAAATGAAAATACTGAATATATCTTTAAAACTGCACCTACTCCCTTAACATCCTGATACCTGCACGGATATACATCTTTGTGAATTTGGAGAGGAAAGAATGTGACCTTTGTCACCCAGCAGAGCCATGTGCAAATCTCAGGCCTGTCACTTGATGAATGATCATGAGAAAGTAATTTAACCTCTCTGGGTCTTTGTACTCCTTCCTTATAAAATGAGAATATCACTTGCTTGATGGAACATGTGCCTGACAGTGTTTGTTCCCCTTCCTCCTTCCTGTGCAGGCTCTGAAAGGGTGCACCATCTGAACTGAGAGTGTCCTGTTTTCCCAGTGGCTATTATGGCTTTCTTTATTCCCTTCCTATGCTGTACTTTGTACTACATTATAGTTGTCTGTCTATATACCTTTTTATTGTTGTTCTCTTTTACTGGAAGTCTATTTAGGATAAATACTGGTTTAATCACATCTGTATCTGAACAGTACCTTTGGAGAGATTGAATATAAAAAGGGACAATGGCCAGACTACATATGAGCACAGAACTATGGCACACGGTCTCTGCAACCTGCCTGGGAAGCAAAACCACCAGCTCAGCAGCAATGAGTCCGGAAGGGCCGGGACTTGGGCAGCGATGACCAGCTTCCCTAATTTTTCCCCTGCTTCCAACTCTGAGCTGGTCAGAGAAAGCTAAAGATGTTCCCCAAACCTGTCATGTAAGATACCCACCTCCAGCTTCCCCATGCAACAACCTCTAATCAGGGCACACCTGAAGTCTTCTCTCCTTCTTTCACTCTCTCTCTCTCACTCTCTCCCCCCCCCCTTCTTTTCTTACTATAAAGCTTTCCTACTCCTCTGCCTGCTTTTGAGTCTCTGCTAAACAAAAGTGATAGTGGATGTTTCCCTTGCTATAGCAAGCTCTGGATACGTATCCTTTCTTTGTTTTCATTTGGATGGCTTTCATTTATTTCCACACTTGAAAATTTTATTTATTCATGTATATGTCACTGAATTCCAAGAAAGGATTTGGAGTAAATCCTTTTCTAAAATGATGTCTTCTATAGAAGCAAAGTTCCCTTCCAGTTCTAACATTCTATGACTAATAGATGCTGAGGTCAAATCAAACACTGATTTGGTAATTAGCTGACCTATTGATCAGATATACATTACTCCTGTGTATAAGAATGGTTGGCACTGAACCTCTGGATAAGTTGTTGGTTTAAATTTTTATACCTTAGAAGCTCTAAAAACCCAAACTAAACACCCACTACTTCATACCACATTAATATTATACTGCTCAATTAAGAGCCATGGGCATAAAGTTACATGACTGCTTCGAGGAGACATTTATCCTTCTACTAAATGTCAATTCACTTTTTCAAAAGTCTACTTTGCCTACTCTCGTGGGCCCTGAAAATTTAAGAATTCTCAATGGAGAAAGAAATGATTGTCTCCCCTCACTGCATTTGCATTGACAGGCAACATAATGGGTAGGGTATGTCTTGGGCCCAGCCTCTCCTCCTCTTCTTGACACCCCTTGTCACCTGTTTTGCACCAGTTCCCTTGCAGAATATAAACATCCTTTACTTTGTTCCCTAAAGAACCATTCTTGTGTCTTTCCAGTTGGTATTAGGTATGGATTGATATGGAAAACAATGACTATGTCCTATCTAGGAAATCTGTGGACTTAGAAAGTGGAGTCACATTAAATCAAATTTTACATGACCTATACTTACACTGCAGTAAAATCTGCATTATACATGTAATTTTTAAAACTTTTAATCGACAGACTACATTGAGCCTCCATGTATTCATCCCCCAGCTATAAAAATCATCGATTTAGTATGCCAACATATCTTTTAAAATAAATACAAGCTCCCTCTATAAAAAAAATACAAGCTCCCTCTATAAAAAATATTATTTAAGGAAATGTACTATATACTGATTTTTCCATTGGTGTGAATTTCCCATGTGTAAAGTGGCTGGCCTCACCTAGCAGGCTTTGGCTGCCAGCCTTCTGGCCTCTCCTGATGCTGTGCATACTTTTGGCACCAGATCTGGTTTTCTGTAATGCCTTTCTAACTTCTTTATCTCCCATGAGACTCCAAACTTATGGGAGAAAAAAAAAGAGGGTGAGCAAGACATAATAGTTCATATACTAATAAGCTAAAATTTGCACTCTACTTTTATATACATTCTTTCATTTACTCCTAACAACCATGTAATATAGACAATGTAAATATTGTTAACTTCTTGTTAGAGGCAACAGCATCTGGGTTCTGAAAATTAAAGTGATAGATTCAAGGTTACACAGTTGGTAAGAAGGGGGACCTTCTAGTGAGGTAGTATACAGGGGTGCACTTGCAGAACAAGGCAATGCGATTCCAAAAAATTATATACTGCAAAAAAAAGAATCTCAACTTTCTCTTCAAATAAAATAGAAACATCCCTGAACACAGTCTCCTCTCAGGGGAAATTTGGGGGGAAGATATATCGCACTGAAAATGTTCCATTTGACGGACTGCATACAATGGTAACAATCCTTTGCATTTCAATCAAGACTTTGAAATGCTCTCACTTCAAGCTATTCTTGTCTTCATGCATTGCCTGGGACTTGCTCCTTGGATTTACAGAATTTTTGAAGCTATACAGAACCTATGTTATTCGATCTATATGGCCATTGTTGAAGAAAATGTTTTATGATTCTAAATGCCTCACCGAAGTACCTAGTATTTTTGTGACTCTACCATGTAGATGTGATCTGAGAAACAAAAACAGACACCCCTTTATCAACTAAGATGAACCCTAAGGTTAAGAAAACAAAAGTTATCTATAAGTGGAGGGTTCAGGGTCCAAGTGGCATGGCAAATTTCTAAATACCTACGGCTACAAGAAAAACCACACTTTCGCTAAACTCCCTAATATAGGATCTATCAGGCAAGCTAAGAGACCCCTCCTAGCTCTGCTGTACAACTCAGACCACCACAACTCTGATTAGACAGAGAACCAGGCTTACAAACATTCTATTCTTATAAGCAACTACAGACCTCAAGCCGGTTTCAGCTAGCTCATAGAGGCTGTGCACGAACTGTTCTTGTGTCCTATAGCTCACCTTTTGACATAAAAACCCAAATTCCACCTCATTTTAATGCTAAAACCCTGCTCCAAAGTGAACATGCAATGTATGCTACATATATGTTTCCCATTCATTGCACACACACTTATTCCCCTTACAAATGCATCGCTTTCTCTCTAAACCCACTGAATATGCATGACTCCATGGTGCGATTCAGACCCTGTGAGGCATAAAACCCAAGCTGTCCTTTACTTCTTTGAAGAGGGAGCACCTTCAGGCCACTCCAGCGACTATCTCTTCCTTGTTTGCAAACTGATATTGCCGATAAAGCTCTCCTTTCTTCTATTTCACCATGTTGGTGGTCTTTCGGATGACATAGAAATGTTAAATGCCTATTGAGTTCTGTGGCTGGTGACAGGAAAAGAGGTGAGAAATGACTTCCCAGAGGAGAGAGAGGTCCTTGAGTTGTGCTTTGAGCATGGAGTGCAAATCAGATAACTGAGTGGAGGGACGTAAGCAAAACTGCAGCAGTGAGAGAGCTTCTGATTACTTGGACCAGAACAGATGGTGGAGTGTTCTCTGTGGGTTACAGTGGAAGAGTGTTACCTACAGGCTTGAGTGGAAATGGAACATTGGTAACAAAGAAGAAACAACCATAGGAAAAAGAAAAGCTGTAATATGTTAGTAATTTAAATCAGATTAATTTAAAATCAATGTGGAGAAGCCAACAAAGACAAAAAAAGGACCTCGTGTAGGAAATGGAGGAATGACATTGGGGGTAACAGCCAGTGCCTCAGAGAATCAAGACAGCATGAGGGCAGAATCCAGGCAGAGGCCTGGCTAGAGCAACCGTCTCCTGCAAAAGCTTTCAAACTTTTGACAGCCACCTAACAGAAAAAGAAACATTTTTCATCGTGACCCTGCACATACATATTCCTACAGACATAGATTGAATTGAAACAAAAGTTTTACAAAACAACAGATACCCTTCCTATGAGTAATGAAGTCTAACATTTTCCACTCTATTCCGCTACATGAAGGTAAAAATACGAGTTACAACCGCTTCAGATGTTTTCATAACCCACTAATGGAACACAATTCAAATGGTAGTTTGTGTAAGAATTCCCTGTTGGGTACATTCTATGAAGAAATTGACATATGCAAGAAGTTTCCACCCTGAAAATCCACCCCCCAAAAATTGAAAAAGCAAACAAAAAAACCTCCCAGTTCTCCTCTGGCAATCACCTTATCCCATTTCGTGTAAAGCCAAAACCTTTTGTATTTCAGAAAGAGCTGTCTATCTTAGTGGCTATCACATTTTTTTATCTCAGGACCCCTTTATACTTTTAAACATTATTGAGAATTCCCCAGAGTTTTTTTTTAATCAAATGGGTTATATCTATTGATATTTATCACTTTTGAAATGAAAACTAAGCAATAAAATATACAATTATTAATTTAATTATTTCATTAAAATTATAATAATAAATTCAGTATATAGTAACATAAAGATTTGTCACAAATAACTATATTTTTCAGTGTAGTATTAAGTGAGAAGAGTGCCATTATTTTACATTTTTACAAATCTCTTCGATGTTTGGCGTAGAGGACTGCTCGATTTTCATACCTATTTCTGCATTCAATGGGGTGTAATATGTTGTTTTGGTTGGAAAAAATCCAGCCTTACACAGAAAATACTTTGAAAAGAAAGGGCTATTTTCATAGCCTTTTCAGACATTTGAGGACACTTTTCTTTGCTATAACACTAAAACTCCACAAGTAGTAGTTAAGGGCTAGCTGAGATGTAGAATCTGAAACCTCTATCAATGAACTTTTCATTTTCTACTGCATTAAAATCCATTGTTCTATTCTGGACTCTGCATGGATCTTTTACCCAGGAATAGCATGCACTAGTAACCTGGAAAATATTGATCCACTGAGTTGCGCAGATCTCTCCAATGCTGACATGTTTCACTATACAATATCAAAAAGTGACATTCATTAACATAACCGCCAATCTCCTGAGAAACGTCTTCAACTGGGAAGCTGCCAGGCTCACCATGACAAGTACAAGTTTTCCGAAAATCTAACTTTCATTTAAAAGCTTGAACTTTGTTATTGGCAACTAATAATGCCAGTTGTTTTCCGTGAAGTGACAAGCTCATTTCTTTCATTTAAACAAAAGACAAAACAGTCTGCCAAATATGCATGTCTTGAACACAGAGCTTGTTTTCCAGTTATTCTTGTAAGCTAGGTTCTCTTGCAAGATTCTGCTCAAGCTCAGTGGCTTTGAGGAGCCTTCTCTCACACACCTTGCTCTCTATCTGCCTCTAACATAGTGCTACTTAGCACCTAACGTTGTATTTGCTTATTTACCTGTCTCTTTTCACTGAACTGTGAATTTCTTATAGGTGGAAATTTTGTTTTGTACAGGGATATTTTTGCTGAGCACATACATGCATCCAAAATATACTTTGTTGTTGAATTAAGGAGTGAGTGGGCTAGATATTCCCTCAGGTTCTTTGTGCTTCCCGTTCACTGGCAGAATTGGTCTCAGGCCTAGAAAAGCCAAGGCCTGCGGGGAGAGGAAACTAGGGACAGCTGACTGCCAAGAAAAGTACCACTCCTGACAGCACAACAGCAGGCCACTGGGTTTGGTTGGTGTCCATAGTTTAGGACATAGAGCATGGAGAATTTAGAGTGGAGATGCATAAGTTAGGCATATTTTAAGTAGATTAAGGAGCCTGCTTTATACCAGTCTGGACTTTGGAGAAACATTAGAGGCAAGGACTCCATACATGTATTTAGACCCCAGTAGAAGGTTTTGATCCAGATGTAATACATTAGCGAACTCTCCATGAATACTTCTGTCTGGACTGTGATCCCACTGGAGGTAGCATTCCTTACTCCATTAAACACCCTGGCCTGGGCTTCTTGTGTTTCTCCTGACTCTGAAAGATACTTAGAGAGGACATTCAGAGAGTTAACAGATGATATAAAGAAAAGGCAGTTGGTGGACAAATTTTGAAATATTGGGTGGAAAAAAAAAAAGTTTTGTATAGATGTCAAAAGGCTTCTAGATGTTTTAATTTTCTAACTTGTACCAAATAGCTCTAAAAGGGAATTATGGTTTGCAATGCTTCCAAAACAATTCAGCTAAAGAATTTTACTTTGTAGGAGAATTTCAAGGGCTGAGGCTCGGTGGAACACACTTGGAGAGTCCCTAAACCTATGTATGGGTTTAGGTTAGGGTGATGAAAAAACAACAAAAGAAAAAGGAACAAAAAACAAGTCCCTAAGAAGCAGCAACAATAAAACTGTCATTTGAAAATCTGTTTGAAAATGTACCCTATAATTGGTGCAGCCATGCATCAAATGTGGCAAGCTATGGCGTGGCTTTTCAGTGCAATACATCTGGGGGGCCGGGGTGATGACAGGGAGGGTTCTTTGGAAGCTTACAGGCGACCACATTACTCTAAATGTCTTGTCATGATCAACTTGCAACGTTGAGGCTTGGAGAAGAAAGATTTTATATATATGCCAGTTCGCCTGTGTTGCAATTGTTAATTCTTTTTCCAAAGGTAATTATTAAGTTCTGTTCCAGAACTGCTTTATTACTTTTTAAAAATCACTTGTACATTTCCTTTGGCAAATCCTTTGTTATACAAATGCAGTTGCCACCTTCAGTGAAATTGTTCAGTGGGTTCACACTAAAGTGATCCAACTACTTGGCACTTCATTCATCTTGTTGGCAAATTGAAGGAGTAAAGGGTGAAAAATTGAAAGAATATGTGATCTTTAGTTAGTACTTGTACCTTCTATTTAGCATTCTCCCCATTCTCTGCTGTCTAAATGCCTAGCATGTAGCACAGATGCTGCTTAATTTACCATGAGGTATGTCCTGATAAACTCATCCGAATTTGAAAGTATTGCAAGCCAAAACTGCATTTAATACACCCAATTTACCAAACATCATAGCTTAGGCTAGCCTACTTTAAACATGCCAGAACACTTACTTAGCCTAGAGTTGGGCAAAATCATCTAACCAAAGCCTATTGTATAATAAAGCATTGACTATCTCATGTAATTTATTGAAGATAGTACAGAAAGTGAAAAACAGAACGGTTGTAGGGGCACTTGAAGTACGATTTCCACTGAATGCATATTTCTTTTGCATCCATGGTAAAGTTGAAAAATCCTGCGTTGAACCATTGTAAGTTGGGAATCATCTGTACACATTAGGTGCTTGATAAGTGATTGCCAAGTAAATAAATAAATGAAGAAAACTCCCGGCTTTTGTGCAATCACAGAGGCTTCTGGAACTCAGTGTAGCTCCTCTCACAAGTGCCCATGAGCCACAGAGGACATAAAAAGGCTGGCCTCAATCTGGGCTCTCTGACGACTTGCCCAAGGCCCGGCCTGCCACAGCCCCCAGGTCCGTAGCCTCAGCAACACCCTTGGCTCTGGGACCTTAAGTCTGGCTGGATCAACAGCTCCCTCTTCCTCATTACTCCTCCATTATCTAATCAGCGTCCAAATTCTCTCTACCTCCTCAACGCCTCTCAAAACCAGTTGCTCTTTTCTGTCTCCAAAACAACTGCCTTAGTTCATACAGGTATGGCTAGGCTGAGCACAAAGCAATGCCACCCTTCCTTCCAATCCAATTCTGCTCCACACCCTGGCAAGTGTATTCTCCCTAAAGAACAATCAATCAAAGGGTTAGGGGCCAGATAAAAGAACATGGCTTTCAGTTTTGGCATAAAATAGGCTCAATAATACTTAACCTCAGAATGATACAGATTTATCCCCCAGTCCTGGCAGCAGCAGACTGGGCAATCCCCACCGAGCCCTCCACCCCACCCTAGGGAAGCTCCTACCCCTGGAGAAGTAGGAGAACTTCTCCTACTTCTTTGGGGAAGCCTTGGGGGAAGCTTGACCCCAAGAGGAAAGAGAAAGGTGGAGCTGGACCTAGCATGCTCAGTTATTTTTCTAAAAGTTACTGATCAAATGAATCACCCCAACTTCCCAAGCTAAGAGTTAATAGAGGGGTGGGGATAAGCCAGGGAAGTGTTTAGAGAACATCCCTCTTAGTAAGACCCAGAGGTAGAAAGAAGACCTTTTCCTGAGAAGGCTTTATAAAAGCATTAGTCAACAGATGGAAGCGTGGTTTTGAGGACAGCCCTATTCTCCCTTTAGATTTTTATCTCATTCCTATGGATGGCTAGGCTAGGGGGTGAGGGGCGACACTAAAGGAAAACAAAATAATAAAAGGCTGTTCTATTAAAACTGCAGAAGCATTAGGTGGGAGCCAGCAGCAGTGCTTTACAACCAATCTCAGTTTCTCATAGAGCGATGTCCAAGAACTCTGGGGTGTGGACTGTGGCGGGAGATGCCCAGTGGATGCGGCAGAGCCCTTCCGACTTCCAGTGGAAACATGAAGGGCCCCCTGGAAGCTGAGCTGATTGTGTGGACAGGGGAGACACACCTCGGGACCTGCCAGGAGAGCTTGGGAAGAACCAATAGGACATTACAGGGAGCAGTAGACAGGTAGGGACAAGGACCAGCGAACCTGGATTTTTACTGAGCAATTGCTTCTCTCCGTACCAAGAGACAGGTGAGGCCTGAAGAAACTTGGCTACAGACAGAAGCCTGAGGACTTCCTCAGAGACTAAAGCATTTGCACCCTCCCAAGACATCAGGCAGAAAATGCTTCTTGGCATCGTAAATTGTTTGGCACAGTCATGCCTTTTGCTTCATGAACTATAACCTAGATGTCAGCTGGGGACTCTGTGTCCTTGTAGTCTATGTAGGACTCTATGTAGGATTGTTCTTATTTTTATAGGTCTCTGCCCGCTTTCTCCAGTTGTCCAGAGGCGCAGACACATGCACACATACACACACACACACACACACACACACACACACACACACACACTTACCCCCTCCTCCCCTTCATCCACAAAAAACAAAGGGTCCCTCCTCTGCTCTTCTGCAGAACTTCATCCCTCACACTCAGCTTTCAGCTTCTATGACAAGTATTTTCCCAATAAAGAAATTTTCCCAATAAAGGCAGTTCTCTATTTAGGACAAATTCTCATGCCAATTGTTAAAAGAATAAAACCCTCTCTCTATTTTCTTACCTAAGGTAATTTAGGCACATAGTAGCTGCTTAGGAAATAATACGTATGTAAATATTTATAGCTCTAAGTAGGGTCCTCTTCACTGTGAACTGGCCCCAAGCAGCCTGGGACTGCGGAAGAGTTTATCCTCCTGGTCTAATTTATAAGGATCAGGGCAGGCATACATTAAATACCTAGATCTTATTTCCTTTTAGGAACTTAAAGTGCTTTCAGACATTATTTCACTAATCCTCACAGCTTGTCTTTAAAGTAGGAAAAAATGTCCTTATCTCCAACATTCAGATGGAGGCTGGAGAGATATAAGTGAGTTAAACGACTCCCCAGGTTGCCAGTAGGGAGCATCACTGCAGAACAGGAGCTGGGACCTGGAGTCTTGGTGACCCCATTCTAGTGTCAGAAGACTGGCTGCTTTTGCTCTCCAAAATGCTAATAACTGAGGTTTCTCCACTAGTGCATACTGGGAGGCAGTGGAGCTTGGCAGTTCGAGGACCAGGCTCCAGAGTGAGCCAGCCTGCTTAGGAGAAACTTGCCGCTCTGCTACTCTCTAGTTTCTGACCTTAGAAAAGTTATTCAGTTTGCTGTTGCCTCAATCTCAGCATCTGAAAAATAGAAATGATAAATAATAGTATCCACCTCACAGAGTTATTATGAGAATTAGAGGAGTTTACACTCTCCTACCCCCAGGCCCCCATACACCCACTAGAGAGCTTAGGAAAGTGCCTGGCACAGAGAAATACCACAGAAGTGCTAACTATAATTATTTCTTCTTTTCAAATTGTGCATTCTTTATTTAGCAACTCTATGTTGAGGGTTTTTTTTTTTTTTTTTTTTTTGGTCTAGGTGACAGCATTGCCTAACTATAGAAACCGACCTTGCAGAGTCCTAAGCGGTTAATCAAATCCAACATATTAGCATCATATTGTTCATTTCCCTCCCTCCTTCCCTCCCTTCCTTCTTTGTTTCCTTCCTTCCTTCCTGCCTTCCTTTCCTCCTTCCAGAAATACTTTCCAAATGCCTACTATGTGCAAGATACAGTATTAGATTAAGTACAGCAGTAAAGATAATTTAGAAGATAATTTTGACCTTAAGATCTCATGGTCTAAGGAGAATATGCACATAAATATTTCAATTTCAATTCAATGTCAAGATAATATTATAGAAGCAACCCAGAAGAAGGAAAATCTAATTCTGCCTAAAACTATCAGGAAAGCCTTTCCTAAGAAGGTGACATTATAGCTGAGTCGTGAAGGATAAATAGGAGTTTGCCAAATAAAAATATTAATACTTGCAATATTTGGGCAATTTTTTTCAGAATACATTTTTTTTTAAGCTCACATACAGCAATTATAAAAAAAACATCATGTATTGGTCATAAAGCATGTCTCAGAACATTTAAGGATTGAAATCATACAAAAACCACAGTTATATTAAGCTACAAATAAATGACTTAAACAGTCAATAATCCACACTAGATAACCATTTAAACATAATAAATTTCCATTTTGTTTTATCAATTAAAATTAATAGATAGAAGTAAATGTTTAAATAGTGTTGGCTATAAATAGTAGTATATAGGTCAGCAGTCCCCGACCTGTTTGGCACCAGGGACCAGTTTCATGGACGACAATTTTTCCATGCACCTGGGAGGCAGGGGGCAGGTGGGGAGGCAGAGCTCAGGTGGTGATGTGCTATGGGGAGCGGCTGTACATACAGACGAAGCTTGCCCACCGCTCACCTCCTGCTGTGCAGCCCAGGTCCTTAACAGGCCATGGACCTGTACTGGTTCTCAGCCCAGGGTTGGGGGACTGCAGATATAAGTGTATATATATTTAGATATAGAAACATAGTTTTAGAGATTGTTCTCAGCAAATGATTTAGTATATTTCATAAATACATGAGGATGATACATTTCAACTGAAAATAACAACACTGAACTTTTGAAAGTATAGTTGAATAGATTTGAAGAGGAATTATGGAGGGATATGTTATAAAAAAATTTCAGAAAATATTTCAGAACATCAAAAAATATGAACTATGGAATATACATAAGTGTATATGAATGACTTATATCTCTATGAAATATTTCAAAATTATTTCATAAAGCAATGTCTCAGAAGCTAGTTACCTAAATGCTATTTGAACATGCAGAATTATAAGCAAAGAAAAGCAACTCTTTGAGGAGTAGGTAGAGAATTTCATATAAAGAGATGGTAATTCCAAAGATATTTTAGCTTTGGATTAATTTACATACCCCCTACCCCAATATCTCTCATGGGATCAGAAAGAAAGTAAATTAAACACCAGTTGAACAACTAAATAACTATATTGATGTTCCTACCCAGAAATATTAATGAAAGGACAGCTACTGTGTATATGCCAAATAGCACTGTGGAGAGGGATAATTAAGCATAATTTATAACTTAAAGAATTTCTCAAAATCATACTTTTCTAACACTTTGAGAATTTGAAAAACAGAATTGATATGAAAAGAGGTGAATTTTTTTACCCTAGGTCTCCACACTAAGTAACACCCAAATTCACCAAAAGATTTACTTGCAAATACTATAATTGACCTTGTGTGTTGAAAGGTATCACTTAGAGGACACTGGCCACTAAAAACAAAACAAAAGTGAACCAAAAATGCTTTAAGCAGTAAAAGGTTTTCTGTTTGTTTTTAAATTCCACCAAAAAAAACCAAAAAACAAAAAAAGGCCCGAGGTAACATGCTTTCAGATTTGAAAATCCGGATTCTTCCCATACTTCTTTACATCATTAGCATGTTACCTTCATGGTCACAACGCAGCCACAGCACCCTTGGCATCACATTTTCACATACCAATATCAAAGGCAAAAATAGGGTCCATCTCTTACTTTTCCTTTCTTTAAATGCCAAACAGCTTTCCCAGAACCCTCAGCAAAAATATCCATTCAGGTGCCATGAGCCAGAATCGGGTCAAGTACACTTCATAAGCCAATCACTGACAAAGAGAATGAAATATATGGAATCAACCCCCCAAAGAGCAGTAGTTCTCAAACCTGATTGTGCACCAGAGTTACTTAGAGAGTTTATTCAACACATTTCTGGGCTCCACACAGGAATCAGTAGGTATAGGGCCTATGAATTTGCATTTCCAAAAAACTTCTAGGTGTTAGTGATGCTGCTGATCCTTCCCAGAACACTTGGCACTGCCCTAAACCAGATGGGAGCAGGAGGTAGGTTAGCAAAGGTGGGGGGAATGATTCATAGGTAATCAATCAAAGTTCATCTTAGATCTCTTAATATGATTTTAAAATTGCTTTTTAGGAATTCCTATTACATCAAATCAAAGATGTAACTGAGCTTCTTCTGAGTATTTTAGAATTGCAAGTTTTGAATACTCTATCTTCACTCTGATCCCCTCTCTGAAGCTATTATTAGGGCAAGGATATAGTGAGAAAGTTTCTATCACTGCTCAGCAACTGCATCCTTCACGTTGTCAGTCTGCCATTATACATGGAGATACTAAACTTCTATGTGGCATCAACAATGTTCGCTGACTTTAAAAAGGAGGGAGGCCGGGCGCGGTGGCTCACGCCTGTAATCCTAGCACTTTGGGAGGCCGAGGCGGGTGGATCGCTCAAGGTCAGGAGTTCGAAACCAGCCTGAGCAAGAGAGAGACCTCGTCTCTACTAAAAAAAATACAAAAGAAATTAATTGGCCAACTAAAAATACATATAGAAAAAATTAGCCGGACATGGTGGCGCATGCCTGTAGTCCCAGCTACTTGGGAGGCTGAGGCAGGAGGATCGCCTGAGCCCAGGAGTTTGAGGTTGCTGTGAGCTAGGCTGACACCACGGCACTCTAGCCTGGGCAATAGAGTGAGACTCTGTCTCAAAAAAAATAAAAATAAAAAAATAAAAAGGAGGG
>CAUYRT010070012.1:0-41203 GCA_963574885.1 Lepilemur ruficaudatus
AATGAAACAGAAAGATTTACAGAGACAAACGTAGTAGCAGAGAGGAAGCTACGGAGAAAAAGTCAAAGAGAACTGTTTAGGAGGAAAAGCACACACGCTAACACCCAGAGTAGCATGGAACAGAAAGACGAACATGGAGAAAGAACATACAGTTTCATAATACAGTATTTTTCAATCTTGTGGCCTCCTGGAATGTTGCTGTGTAATATTTACACTCTCTTTTCACTACAGTCACGCGATGGGGCTATTACTTCTCGACATGTTCTCCATTTGGCGTGCAGACCAAGGCCCAGGCGTAAGCTCCCCTCCTCCTTCTCTCCCTAGCACCCACAGTTTCCTCTCCCCCTTTCCACAGCCTTGTGTGTGTGTGTGTTGGGACAGGCAGGGGCAGCAAAAAAGCAAACACACATGTATGTGTCACACATACCCACTCTTTCTCTTTACTTTATTGCAATGGCTTCTCAGACTTGGTCCCCCAACTTTAAAAAAAAATAGGCTGTTAATAAACACATCCGTTAGAGGAAGATTTAAGTTTCCACAGAGAAGAATGATTACTTTTAGCTCAAGAAAAAAAATATCATGGTATAAAAATGTCCCCTAAGGAAAGAGGCAAGCAGGAATGTGGGGTAAAATTCCAGCACAATCTCTCTGCAAAAGAAACAGGCGGTTTCGTGCACAGTTGAGATGTCAACGTCACCCTCACAACCCCAGTACAATACCTTGCGGGGGACGGGGTCTTTTGGAGGGATGACCACCACGACCACAGCCACAGCCCTGCAGATGAAGAACCGCGGTCCATGAACTTTGTAGACACTCTGGAAGCTCCTGCTGAAGAGTGGTGTGGTGGAGGTGCTTTCCAGAATGTGGTGCAGCCGTGCCCGCTCCCTGCAAATGCCCTGCAGGGAAGGCTGTGTGACAGCAGGCGTGAAGGCAGGTTGGCCACGTAGGACCAGCAGCAGGAAGCACAGCACGAGGAGGGTGGACTGAACCCTTTTAGCACGGGGTGGAGACTCCTCGGCAGCCTGTCCTCCTGCCGAGGAGTCACCACACGGACATCAGGAGGCTGTTGTGACTGGACCTTTGGGTTTGGCAAGCCCAGCACTGACCAGGGCATGTTGGAGAGAGACGCGCCCTGAGGTGTGTGGCCATCCAGGGCCCAGGCTGACCCACCTGCAGCTGGGGCAGGGAGCAGGGCGCGCCTGCTCTGGAGAGCCTCTGAGCAAATCCACACGTCTCGGCTTGAGGCCTGGGCACTGGCTATTTATTCAGCTTATTAGGTAGTTGTTATTAATTTTTTTAAAGCTAACCAGTCAATTTTCATGCACAGTGAGGTATGGAAACTATTCATTAAAAGATTCATGAAATTCAGATATGAGTTGAGTGGACAGAAGATAAGCGTTCCAGGAATAGAAAGCACCTACTGTGTGGGGTCCCATCAAGGCAGGGCCAGGACTCTAACAACGAAGCTCCCCATGGGGGGACCTGATGCACAGCAGGGTGGCAGCTGATGCTCAGGGGCCTCCACTCTTGCTTGTCCATGGCAGTGAATAAAAAGAACATTCATCTTCGTATCCCCTTTCTGTCTCTCTGCTGCCAACCGCATGCATATACAACTCTTCCATAAAAGTCAGCCAGAGACTCAGCTGGTTTCTACAGAAACTTCCACAAAATCTACCAGAACCTAGTAGATTCAGAGATCTATAAAATCCTTCTTTACCAAACACTGCACAGACGACTACCATGCTGTTCAACAAAATTAATAAAAACTGACAAGCCGTCCACATTTTAGCTCCTCAGCTTCCTCCACTGTCCATCACGGGGTTTATTTCATTTCTAAATTGAACAGCACATTTGCGAACTCTGGCCGGACGGATCTTTGCATAGACATTGTGTCTTGTTTCTGCCAGAGATGATTTTTATTCAGAATGAACAGGAAAAGGCAACACTTGGGTACAAAATGCACTCAAGTTTTAAAATAAAGATGAAAAAAACATGTGCACCATCCAACTGTCCTCCGTAGCAAGGAGGAAAAAAAAACATACTTTAAGAAGATAATGTCTGTTCTACTCCATTTCACAAATGGATATCTACAATTAAACTGCTTTTGTTTAGATTCATTAATGTTTCCTTGATTTGATTCTTTGGTCAATAAGTAAATACATTTTAGAGACTAAACGCTGCCTGTGCTGGGCGTGTAACATGACAACAGCAACAAATGTCACTGACCTGAAAGAAATAGGTGCCCCTGTGGTTATTGTTTTATAACTGCTGCTTCTCTGCACGTTATAAACATCTTCTCTTCTGAGCTGTACGACTTTCAGATCTTGACTTGCAACAAAACTACGAGAGCGGAGTATCTATTAGCTCTTCACCTTGCATTACTTCATCGTTTCCGAAGATACCTTCCATCGCTACCAGACACCATTTACTGACCACCTACTATTGTGCCTGCTTGGTGTTTGATTCTATTAAAGATCCCTGAAAAGCTCAGATTTATTTTATGAGTTTTACGGATGAAAACTAAGTTCCAGAAACATAATTTGCCCACAGTCCCATGGATTTATAAGTGCCATTTGTGGGATCTACACCTCCCTCAATATGACTCCAATGCCCTTGTTCTTTCGGCCACAATACGCTCAGCTTTTTGAGGTTAGACAGGATGCTCAAAAGGTAACCTCTCCATGAAAATAAAATCAAATTTATAAATTGGAGCACTTTGGTGGGGAAAGGAGGATGAAATTAATACAATGTTGGATTCAGGAATAGTTAGATTCAAATGCCAGTTGGGCTATTTGACAGCTGTATGATTTAAAGGCAAATATTTAAAACTTTCTGAGCCCCAATTTCTTTAACTATAAAATGGGGTAACGATATATGCCTCTTATGATGGCTGAGAAAAATAAATGAAATAAAATTCCCTTGCTTGGCATGTCCAATTATCCCTTGGGATCTGAAAGGGAGTTGTCCCAGGACCTCCCACAGACACCAACAGTCACGGTGCTCGAGTCTCTGATACAAAACGGGGCAGTATTTGCATGTAACCTATGCAGATCCCCCTCTATACTTTAAATCATCTCCATATTACTTATAATACCTAATATAATGTAAATGCTACATAAATAGTTGTTGCACTGTGTTCTTTAAGGAATAATGACAAGGAAAAAAGTCTGTATATGTTCAGAGCAGATGCAATTTTTTTCTGATTATTTTTTATCTGAGGTTGGTTGAACCTAGAGATACAGAGGGCCAACTGAATTTCCAAAGCGTGTGGGCGAGAGTGGTCGGGTATGAGCCTAGCTAGGCCAGAGCCCTCAGAGGAAGATATCTCAACATAAAGGTAAAAGAGGGACTAAATCCATCAAGGGTGAAAAGCCAACATTCAAATACAAGGCAGAGGTCGGCAAACCAGAGACCAAAGTCCAAACAGGCCAAGAACAGACTACTCACAGCAAAGACAAGGAGAGGCACAGACAGGCCATAGGGGAGAATAATCAACACGGCAACCCTTGCCAGATGCCTGCGATGTGAAGGCACGGGTCTCAGGACTTGCAGCAAAGGGGTCAGAAACTGGTACATACAGACTAAGTCCCCAGCAAACACTAAATTCCTCCTCCACCCTTGTCATGAAAGCAATATATCCTGAATGTATTATCCACATTATTCTGTATTGTTTTAGTCAGTGATCTAGTTTCTGGTTAGTGTTTATTTTCAAGGAGTTAGTTGAGTAAAGGAGGAGGAGAATGGTAACCTACCAATCTGATGCCTCATTAGGAAATCTCCCCTCATTGTGTCAGGATGCATTGGTGTGAAAGGTTTGTTCCTGATGGCCTAGTTTCTTTTTTAAGACTCTAATGTACAAATAATGCATATTCTGCCTGTGTTTCTTCTCAAAATGTTTACGCGTTATGTAAGGAATTATTTCTTTTCTTCTTTGCTCTCCTCACCCCTAGTGCCCAGCTCAGCCTCTTGCATTTGCTATTAGCTGATGACACTGAACTGGCAGCAAAATGAAATAGACCCGCTTTAACTGGTCTGTTTATCGCTTAGCATCTGTGTCATTTCTTTGACAGTAACTTGGTTGATGAAAGAAATTCGCTGGATGACAAAGAATAGTAAGACATTCCT
This sequence comes from Lepilemur ruficaudatus, assembly GCA_963574885.1. Classification (NCBI taxonomy): domain Eukaryota; kingdom Metazoa; phylum Chordata; class Mammalia; order Primates; family Lepilemuridae; genus Lepilemur; species Lepilemur ruficaudatus. The sequence continues at coordinate 4,126 of CAUYRT010070012.1, forward strand.
GAAGCCCTGGCTTCTGATTTTGCTATCTTAAACCAAAGCCATTAAACTCTTCAAATAATTGTGCTTTATTCAGCAGTTCATTATTTTCAATCAAATTCGGAGTGGGACTGAACACTTAATATGGCTCATGGCACGTGGCACCATTCATATGATGTCACAGTGGCACAGCTAGAGCTTAGCACAACTGCTCCAAAATTGTCAGCTAAGTGTCTTAGACTCGCAAACCATAATTTGACACAGATTATGCTTGTTCGGCATTATGTCATTACTAAAAATAAGATGATTGAAAAATATGTGAAGTTTACAGTAGAATATTAATGGGACAGAAGAGGGGAAACGCCAACATATCTCTGCACTGGATTTTGAGATGTAAATATTCAAGTAAAGCTCAGTAAGTTAAGAAACAGATTCTTAGCAGATGAAAATTAATTGGAAAAAATGTAAGACAACAAGTCTTTGCTTTATCATTTTACAATCTGGGTTTGACAAGAACATAAAACCTAAGAAGAAAGCATTCTCAAAAGAATCAATAGAAAATTAAAAGTATGGAGAATTCAGATACTGACTCAGTCATACATAATCTTCTCTAACAGCTAATAGTTAATACAGTTTCTAAAATGAGCAGTGTGTGATGACAAGATACATACGATGGAAAGCGTGAGAGTAGATTTTATGGAATGTTTTAGAGCCACAGAGACTTTGGCTTGAATAACAACCTTTTAGTTTTGCAACTTTGAGCAATATGGTAGGCAGAATTCTAAGATGGTCTCTGAGATTCCAGCCTCCTGGAATACATGTCCTACGTAACCCTGTTCCCCTGAGGGTCAACGGCACCTGTGAAAATGATGAGATATCACTCTCATTATTACATTACATTATATAGCAAAGATGAAGAAATTTTGCAGATGTAGAAAGATCCAAAATCTGTTAATCCTGAGATCAAAAAAGGGAAGATAACCCTGAGTGGGCCTGACCCAATCAGATGAGCTCCCTTAAAACCCCCTCCAGGCCTTCCCTGAAAGAAGATGTAAAGGGCCCCAGCTGACAGCCAGCAAGAAAGCTGGGCTTTGGTCCTACAACTTCAGGAACTGAATTCTGCCAACCACCATGTGAGCTTGAAAAAGACCCCAGGCTGCAAAAAGGAACATGGCCCAGCTAACACACTGATCACAGCCTTGTGAGACCACGAGCAGAGCATCCAGCTAAGCCGTACTCCTGGCCTATAGAAACTGTGAGATCCAACGGGTGCTGCTTGAAGCCACTAACACTTGTAGTAATTTGTTATACAGCAAAATAAACTCATACAGATAAGCTGTTTACTTAACCTCACTAAGCACTGGTTTTCATATACGCAAAATGGAGATCTTAATAGGTCACTAATACTGTTACTATTAGTAGTAGCACTATTAGAAGCAGTAGTATAAACTGCAGTAATTGTGCTATGTTAGATCACTTAGATATGCTTGTAAACAAAACTAATGGAGAAACAACAATAGAGGACATATTTGTGTCCTATAGGTTGGCATCAGACTAAATTAAATCAATGTAAGATTAAATCTACTAACATCCGTACACATGTGAATACTGGCTTACTCCAGACAGACACACACACACACAGTGCTCTGGGAACACCAAATTATACCTTTCTGCAAATACACTACATTCTCCTGCTTTTGTGCCTCTTTTTCATGTTCTGCTCCTTCCCACTGAAAGGTTAGTCCCACATCTCTGTCTGTAAAATCTGTTCATTCTTCAAGGCCCAGTTAAGATTACATGTACTTACAATGTGCCAAGGACCACTGTAACCATTTTGTAATATCATCTCACTCAATAACAATCATATGAGATGAATATTACTATTATCCTGTTTGTCCCCTTTTTAAAGGTCAGGGAATGAAGGCCCAGAAATACTGGTTTGCCCAAGTTTGCAGTGCAGTGTCCGTATCTGAACTCAGGCAGTCTGTGCCCATTTGCACTTCCAGGTGATTGTCACTTGTATACCCTTCTCCACATCCAGTCGGAATAAATTGTTCCTTTTTCTGGTCTTCTATTGTATTTTATTTGACGACTAGTAGGGTTTAAGCTGAGACCAATCTGACCTATATTTGACTTATGAATATGTTTAGTATACAGCTATATGCTGCATAACATTTCAGTCAATGACAGACCACATATACTACAATGGACCCATAAGATTTCAATACCATATTTTTACTATAACTTTTCTTTGTTTTTGTATGCTTAGATGCACAAATACTTAGCATTATGTTACAATTGCCTACAGTGTTCAGTACAGTAACATACTGTACAAGTTCATAGTCTAGGGGCAATAAGCTATGTCATATAGGTTTGTGGAAGTGCATTCATGATGTTCTAACAATGACAAAATCACCTAATGACACAATTCTCAGAATGTATATCCATCATCAAGCAATGCATGACCTGTACTTATATGCGCTAATCTGCATGTGGGGAAGGACACATTAGAAAAGGAGCTTAATCCAAGCCCCCATTTACATTTGCCCAGTTGGAAGAGAGGGGCCAATCAAAGACAATTGACATGGAGGTTGCAGAATTTCTGGAAGGGATAGATCCTCAGGGAAGGAGGACTTGGGAACTGGATGCAGCATCCTTTTTCTGGGCACGGACCTGCCCCAACCCAACTATTCTGGCATTGTATGATTTAGGGAAAACATAATGGCAAGACACTAAAAGAGCTGTTGCTGCAATATCCAATTCCCACCATGTTCTGAGCTGTTCTAAGAGTTTCACACAGAGGGAAGGTGTTTCCCAGCAAAATTCTATAAAAAAGGATGCTCACCAGTGGCCCAATGTGGTGGTGATGGCCTAATGTCCTCCTGCTCTATGGGAGAGACCCGTTGTCTTGGTCTGTTTTCTGTTGCTATGACTGAAATACCTCAGACTGGGTAATTTATAAAGTAAAGGGTTTTATTTAGCTCATAGTTCTGGAGGCTGGGAAGTTCAAGATCAGGCAGCTGCATCTGGTGAAGGCCTCATGCTGTATCATAACATGGTGATAACATCACATGATGGGACCACATGTGAGAGCCAAGAGTGGGCATGTGCAAAAGAGACAAACCCAAGGGGTGACCTCACTTCATAGCAACCCATTCTTGAAGTAACTAATCCAGTTCCATGACAGTGGGGACTCACTCCTGCCAGAAGGCATTAATCCTTTCATGAGGGTGATCCCTCATGACCCAAATGTCTCTTAAGGTCCTACCATCTTTAATCCAACACTGCTACATTGGAAACCAAGTATCAACATGAGTTTTGGTGGGGAAAAACCATATTCAAACTATACCACCTGCTGAATTTGAGAAATTCAGGCTAATGTGTTACTGTGGTATACCTTAAAATTGAGAGGTGGAAATATCTTTCATCTCTCTTGAATCTTTGAAATTTTGAAAAATTTTTAAAAATTAAAGAAAAAGTTAATGTGACCTTATTTTGCATAACAACCTGACACTGACTGTGACAGAGAGACCTGGAGAGCCTGAGGTCTATGGTGCCTGTGCCTGTCTCTCCCTGTTCCTCCTCAGCACTCAGAGCCCGGGGGGTTCCGCTATCTCTGCCTACTCCCTGGAGTCGACCCTAAAGCCTTACATAGAACAGACGCTTCAAACATGTGCACTGATCAAAGATTAAAATAATTTCATTAATCCACAATAGCAAAACTGACAGTAGACACAGCTGATATGTTTAACTTCAAAAAACATGTATAGGGAAATCTAATGCAGAAGTACAATGGGGATTTACCTGGGAAATAGTTATTAACTAATATAAAAATGAACTACTGGCTACAGAAAATGATTGCTGTTAATGCTGAGTTGTCCTGGGAATCTGAATGTATATAAGTATACATATATCTTTTTTCCCTGTTGTGAAGAAAATCAAAAGCAAAATTGAAATTTGGCTAATGAGAAGATGCTGCTTTAAAGAAAGAGAATAAATCTGAACAGTTTTTAGGGTTGTTAGATACCAGATTAAACAAACCTAATTTTACAGCCCATATTATTCAGTAAGGGAAGTATCTGGGTACGCTAGGAAATGATAGCATTTCAGAATTTTTTTTCTTTTAATTTTTAGAAATGACTCTGTTTTCCTCTTACGGCCCCACTGTATTCTATATTGATTTCTACCCCAGTACTTATGACCCTTGGCCCATGTCTGACTTTTTTACTAAATGCTACTGCTCTTGATGACTGTAATAAGTTGTCATCTTTTTGTCCCCAGTGCCTAAGCATTGTAAGTGAGGAAGAGTAGAATCTCATTAAGTGTACATCGAATGAATGAAATGTCTTAAAAATTTTACAAAGCTTAGAATTAATAAATCTTTCAAAGAAGTTGACTTGGCTTAGTTTATTTGTAATACACAAAATGAAATATTGCACTAGCTGATATATGATATTGAGCAAAGTGACGGCAAGGTGGTGGGATCATTGCAAAGAAGAGTGTTGGACTCATACTCCAGCAGATCTCAGGCTGAGGCTTAGCTTTGCCACTCACTACCAAACCACAGACTCAGAATTTAATGCTCTCTACATCCCTCAACACTAACATTCTGAGAATGTAAGCACCAGGAGGCAGGAAGCTGTCCGTCTCGTCCATCACTACATCCTATGGCACAGCTCACTAAATGCATACCCGTCGGATGACAGAATAAATGAACAAACCAGGAATCCTGCAATCTCATCTCAAGCTCTTAGGCAGAGGTTCTTTTAGACTATATTGAAATTTCATTGCCAATACAAGAAATGTGATAGAGATATGATATGTAAGAAATATGATAGACTATAGATTCCTCGTGCTTCAAAATTCTGTCTTTTATATTCGTGTTATGTTTCTAATAATACAATATATGCCGATACCATTAACAATCAGGTATAGAATTCAACAGAGGCTTTGTTCAGTGTGAATTAAAGTGATTCTTCAAGCACTTGCGATCTAACACACTGCAAATAAGCTTCTGCTTCTAGAAAATCAATTTAAAAATTAAAAGCAGTATATTTAACCAGAGGAAAAAAACATACATTTAATGAAGTATACTACGATTAAAGAACATGTCTAAATTTTGGCAGAATTAACGAAGAACTTTCCTTATTTAGGAAGATTTCCTGGATTTGGGGGTGGGGGTTTGATTTTATTCACACTGGATTCACAGTCGGACGGTACCACAGCATGAACAGCAGCAGACTGGGCCCTGGCCTGCCACTTCCGTGTGGCTGTCGCACAGAGGCTCAGCGTTAGCATGAAACAGTGATGCAACCTCACACTTCCGAAGAAAGCTTTTGAGGTTATTGGGGGGGCCACAAAACCTGTAAAGAACTCCTCAGGAAAAGTGGGGGGAAGTGGGTGCGATGGACACCCTGTTGGCAGCCCTGAAAGTGATTCCAGGTAACGGCTGTGAACGCGGATGCAGCTCGCCGCAGCCAGGCCTCTCTTCCAGGCTGTCACCGCGCACCCCGCGGCACACACCCGCAGAGCCCACACCTACTCCTGCACTCGCGCGACTTCCTGCTCATCAACCACAAGTGCGAGCAAAGGAAACCGCCGTGCACGGGCAGCCGGGCAGGCCGCCTGGGGAATCAGGGCTCCGGGCACACATACCGGGCCGGAAGGACGGCGTGACTTGGGCCGGCAGGTTGTCTCAGCCAGAGTCTTCCTTCTGAGTGCAAGGAGGCTGCCCGGCTCACAGTGCCGGCCGGAGGATCAAACCGACTCAGGGTTTGCAGTGTGCCCTCCACGGGAAGCAGGGCAGACGCACCCTCGCGGATCTGTCGGACCGTTTGCATAGAGAATCGTTTTCTTTCAGAAGAAAAACAAACGGAGGGACTATCAAAGGTACCGCTACTCCCAGCGGCTGTTTGGGAACAGTGGCACTTCACGTGTCCCTGGTGGCTCAGCGTCTTCCTGCCTGCCGCCGCCGTGCACACGTTTGCCCGCGCGCACGTGCCCACGAGCACGGGGAGGCTGTTCTCGTATTGACCAGGAGTCAGTGCTATGTAGAGACCAGACGCTAAATAAACGCGTAATCGTGATGATGGGAATAAACGCTCACACATTTTTAAAAAATAAATTAGTCTCACTTCCTCTCTGAGATACACGAGTGGAAAGAGCATGAGCTCTGCACAGACACCCGCGTCCAGACCCCGCTCTGTCGCTCAGCTGTGCACAGGCGGACTCCACCTCCCGGAGCTCCACTTCCCAATCCCAGTGGAGAAGCTGACCTCGCAGGTTTGTGAAAACTAAAAAAAGAACAAAATCTATATACATGCATCAGTTTCTATTTGTATGTATAAATTAAAATGAGACAGAGAGATACATATACTACATGCATGTATATGTATGTATGTTACATTTAGAAGACACCAGCTTAGGAAATGACATATATACAAACAGAAAGTGTAGGAAGCACTGATCCCCAGGGGAATCTATTGTATGAGAGTATGGAGAAGTCATCAGGAAGTTAAAAAAATAAGTAAAATCAGGAAAAACTGGGCAGGTTAGAAAGAATTTGAGGAGAAAGAATCAGACCTCATCCTGAGAGAGAAAGACTCAAAAAAGAGAGAGAGATTGAGAGACAGAGAGAGAGAAGCAGAAAAACAAAAGTCAGCGCTGGGCTCTTTTAGAGACAGAGACACCCAGGAACAACCAAGGCGTGAGAGGCCCCTGCAGAGCCTGGCTGCGCCCTTTCCTGGGTGCCTCAGATTAGGGTGCCAGGCCCCCCCCTTCCACAGTGGTGTTTTCAGGAGCAGGGCCACGTGGGTCAAGTTATTGCAAGTTGGGGGAAATTCCGGGGTGAAGTTCGGGAGGGATCTGTGCAGGAGGAACACGAAGAAGGATTTTCAGACTCTAAGAGCATAACAAGGTTAACTTGCACCAGAGAAATTTCTGGTGTGGATGAGTCATTGCTTCACCCACTGGCTCCAATCAAATCAGTTCTTCAAAATCAGTCATGGCCTCATCCCCCTCCCTGGTCTAAGCTGCTGCTCCTACTGTCCCTTCCCTCGCCGCCCTGAGGAGAGGGCTGGCAGCCAGGGCCCTGACGGCTCCCTGCGACCCCAGAGCTTTCCCGCCTTACAGGAGATGGGCAGTGAACACACTCGGTGTTTCCCCACATGGTCAGCTCTGCGGAATCATCACAGCATATGTACGGTACAGACAGAGAGTCTTCCACATATATACATATTTAAGTAGCTACTATGATTTCTCTAAAATAGAGTCCAAATGCCAGCGTGGGTAGTTCCCTTTATATCCATGCCCTTTAGTCATTGACTATTTTGTTCACTTTTAGCTATGTAGCATTTTGAAAATAAGGTTATTTTTCCCCCCTCTTAAGGCAATGAACCAAACCACTGCATATTTTCTCTTGATTTTCATTATCTGGAATAACTCAGTTTTTTCTCTCTCTCTCTCTCTAACCGTTCCTATATCCATTAGAACCCCGTTCCTGAAAATCATGGTTTTCAAAACCCAAAACATACCCAGTTATAGTTTTAATGTAAGAGACTCTCTAAATGATCAATGAATCTAAAACCCAGGAACATTTCTGTTTTAGTTTAGAAATAGTTCAGCTATGTGAGGCCCAAATTATGAAATGATAGTGTTGATTTTCACTTTGAACTTGACCTCTACATGAAAGCATAAAACACTGATGTCTGATCTTACATTCGTTTATCTTGTTCTCTTCCCCTTACTCTTAAACTTGGAAAACCTGGTAGGAAAAAAACATTTGAGTTCTATCATACTTATCCCCAAAATGACATATACAGTAAAAGTGAAATGAGCTACTTTGTTGAAGACGGTAGAAGTGTTATCCGCATCCCTAGTATCCATACAGAAAAGCCTGGGTATTTCTGGGTAGAAAAGACTAAGATTCTGTGCCTCTATAGAAATCTGTGGCAAAGATATGACTCCTACATCAATGAAGTCCAGAAAGGAAGAGGCGGGTGCTGTATTTTAAAAACAAGTTCTGTTCAAGCAAACTAAATACTTAGTAACTTGGCAAACTTGTTGTGAGGCTTATTTTCCCAAATTTGATTATGAATGTGCAGAAAGACAATTTTTAGTGTGGACAGAACTCTCCAAATCAAAGTTGTGAAAACCTCACTATACTGATGTTATTCAAAGAGCTGTCATGAAGCAAAATTTCAGTGCAAGAGGGATTGAACCATATAACAAAACAGATCTTTCATCCTTATTTCTGTTTAACAAGATATGTTTTAGGGAGACGTATTTCAACTGAAATGCAAAAATCACTAAATTCAAAAAGCAACTAATTTATAAAACTCATAAGGGCTGTGAAATGGATTCCTGAGAATATATTTTGTGGGAAATAGAAATCTAGAGCACTACATCTGAGATCAAAAACACAAGTGAGACCCCAGTATTGTGACTGGCCACCCACATGTACACAGAGGGACTGAAGACTGCCCTCTGCTGCTTCATAAGTGACAAATATTGGCAATGATGGCCGCAGAGCTAATTCTTTCCTGTAAAAGTGTGGATTTTCATTTAAAATTTGACACTTAAACTTATGACTCATTAAAACGGAAAACAAGAAATTCAGGGGAAAAAGTTTTTAGTCCATTGATCTCTCACTTTGCTGAAAGATCGCTAAACGGTTTGAAATTAATGTCTGATAACTATGTGAGCTGACTGAAGTTATAAATATCTTCAAAGAACTATTCAAAGCTTATTAAAATCTTTTCTTTAATGAGGTGAAAACATGAAAATTAGCTCTACCTAATACTTAGGAGAGCCCAATATTGTACTTTACATACAGGTTTACAAACATCATTTCCAGGCTTCTTGAAATAGAACTCCAATCTTATGCAGTGTTCCGAGTTTTAAAAAAATCCTTGCAGATTTTATAGAGCCAGGTATCATCACTGAGAGTAGGAAGAATAGATCCTCTGGTGACATAAGCCTGGCGGCAGGTTCCACACACACTACCACCGGCTGCTCCTTTGCGGTGTTCCATGCTGGATCCTTTCCTGACCTCTAAATGCTGGAAGGTCCAGTGTGTGGGGCCTCTTTCTTTTTCTGTATGTCTTAATCCATTTACATTTCTATAAAGGAATACCCGAGGCTGGGTAATTTATAAAGAAAAGAGGCTTGCTTGGCTCACGGCTCTGCAGGCTGTACAAGAAGCATGGCGCCAGCATCTGCTTCTAGTGAGGGCCGCAGGAAGCCTCCACCCATGGTGGAAGGTGAAGGGGAGCTGGTGCACAGAGCACACAGAGAGGGAAGGAGCGAGAGAGAAGGGGGAGGTGCCAGACTCTCTGTAACACTCAGTTCTCACGGGGCCTAGCAGAGTAAGCACTCGCTCATTACTGTGAGGACAGCACCAAGCCAATCGTGAGAGATCTGCCCTCATGACCCAAACTCCTCCCTTTAGGCCCCACCTCCAGCACTGGGGATCAAATTTCAACATGAGATTTGGAGGGGCCAAATATCCAAAGTGTATCACTATCTATACTTGCTGCTCAGGTGATCTTCTCAGTCCCGTGGCTTTAAATATCTACAGTTTGCTTTCTGCCAGATTTATTTTTCCAGCTTTCAGCTCCTGATTTGCACAGCACATTGCCTCCGTGACTCATGTGCGTTGCCACCTTTAAATTAATATGTCCTAATGAGAATCCTTGATTATTCCTCAACAAAACCTGCCCCTGCCCAGTCTTCTCCAGCCCAATAAAAACACCCCCATTCACCCAGGTGCTCAAGACAAATATCTACGAATCATCCTTCACTCCTCTGCTTCCATCAGATCCCACCTCTAATCCATAAACCCATGCTGTGGGTTCCAGCTTCAAGATCTCTCCAGAATCAGACCACTTCTCACCACCTATAAAGCGAGCCAATCCTCACCCAAGCTCACACCATCTCTTACCTGGAACTTCATAATTACTTCTGCTGCTTCAGTTCCTGCCTGCCTGAGCCATTTCCCCATAAGAGGATGGAGAATTCTTTTAGCAACATTAATTAGATCCCATTGCTCCTGCACTCAGCATCCTCTGATGGCCTCCCGGCCACATTCCTCACACAGACCTGTCCTTGCCTCTCTCCAAGCTCATCATACCTGACCCAGCCATGCTAAGCTACTTTTTGTGCCTCACACACACCAAACTCAATACCTTCGCAGGCTTGGCACCGCTGTTCTCTTTTTCTTTCCTCTTAACACTGCATGGCTGGCTTCCTCATCCATCCAGCACTTTGCTTAGGGAGACCACCTTTGTGAATCAGTCCATCTTTCACACAAATGACTAACACCTATATCCTTTCAATCTGTTTGCTTGTTTTTTAAAAGATGGCATCTCACTATGTTGCACAGGCTGGATTTGAACTCCTTGGCTCAAGCTATCCTCCCAGCCCAGCCTCCCTCCCCAGGAGCTAGAACCACAGGCAAACATCACTGCACCTGGCTCCCCATGTATTAACATTCTATGTTTCTTTACAGCATTCATCGTCACCTCAAATTATATAACTAATTAATTTAGTTGCTTGCTTATTGGTCATCTCTCCCATATATCAGTTGATAAACATCATTTCCAGGCTTCTCGAACTAGAATCCCAATCTTATATTGTTCTGGTTTTTCAAAATCTTTTTAGATTTATAGAGTTGGGTATCATCACTAAGAATAAAAAGAACACAATAATAACACAAGCCGGGCAGCAGGTTCCACGTACACTACCCCTGGCTGCTCCTCTGTGTTCTGTGCTGGATCCGTTCTTGATACCTAAATGAGGTCGGCCCGTGGAGGCAGGAGTCCTGTCTGCTGTTTTCACCATTATATCCACGCACCTAGAACCATTTGTGCCACAGAGCTAGCATTCAGGAAATACCCCTTCATGGAAAGAAACAAATGAACGTACACACTTTTTCACAGCCCATGTTACTAGACAAATCTTACAGTCTATTATTACAAATGTAAAGTGAAGTACAAATAAATATAATTTTAAATAACAAGGTTGTACGTTGTAATCAAGTAGTCATTACATATGTATATATGCACGTATATGTGTATATCTAACTTAAGCAATTAGTATTTGCATATTTGGGGCCAATGAATACTCGAATTAACCGCAGGTATGTTTATCTGTTGCACAGAAGCCAAGAAGTAATGTGATAACAGCAAATATTTGAGCAAGAGGTGGCCAGATATATTTGCTATACACCAAGCCACCTCCTTGGCTAGAAATATCTGCTGAAACAAGTGGGAAGAAGGACACCCTTTTTGAAAAGGATACTTCTGCCTTCTTCCCACACAGCAGAGGATGGCTCATCAGTTTTAACAGTCTTTGGACTCTGCAAGAGCCTTAGAGGATAGACGGAAATCACGAAGGACTACTGGAAGCCAGCTGGGCTTGGAGTCTGGAAGGAGCCAGGGAAAAAGCCCAGGGGAAGGCACTTGGCTGATAACCAACTTCGTAACCTGCTCCACTTACATATTTAGAGATTGTTACTATCACAATTTTAGTAATGCCCATCAGAAACTGTTAGTCTGAACAATAGGTCCCCTAGAACTGATCTACTGACTTCAATTTTAATTTGATCATGTTTTAATACAGAACAGTGAAGATAGGAATCTACACAACTTCTGACAATAGAGGAGGGTCGCAGAAATCTAATAACAGCCTGGGGAGAATCACATTTTTGCTTTGCTATTATGCCACTGAATTGCATTCCACAGAAACCCTTTCTCTTAATTCACTGCTCCTATCTTGCACCAGGCAGACCAATTCACAGTGAATAAGAAGGTTTCCACGGCTCTTTGAAGTAGTGCTGTATAAAAATGCTATGCATGCCCACCTGAAAGTAACTTCAAATCTCTATTGTAGCTTTCCAGTTTTCTTTTTATCTCATAAAAAAAATATTCGGAAAAAAAAAAAAACAGTGGATTCAAACATCTGTCTTCCTGATGTGATGTAAATCCACAGACGGATCCTTCCTGCACTACAGTGATGCTGTGCATGGTGGAGTAACACAGGCAGGTCGTCAGCTTTCTCAAAAATTAAGGAGAAATTCACTCTTCTCTGGAAAAATCAGACAAATATGCACCCCCTTCTCTCTCCAGTAAGCCAGATTCACTTCCAAAGAAAATAGTTTAGAGATCTAAGAGATCGTGCCCTGATAGAGACCAATTCTGCTGATCCCCTTCATTGCAGGTATTACTGGCCATAAATCCACAAGGAAATACTAACGTTTCTCATTGTTTATGGAGAAAATTTATGTTTTAAATGGGAAAACCTAACTCATTGTCCTAGTGTTGTAAATAATATTCGTATTACAAACAGATTTCAAAGAATGTGAAGTATAGTCATACCTAAATAGACAAACATACTGTTTAAATGGGGAAGGGACACTTGAGGAGAAATGCAGCAGTGTTGTTACACATTTTCTCTAAGTCCCCAAAGTGTCTGCAGATGAGGAACTGCGTTATGCTCAGAACTCCAAGGTGACAGGGTATGAGAGTGAATCCTGGAAAGACAGAGCACACAATAACAGCTGCCTGCTGGATCTGTATCGAGAACAGTTGACTATCACTACTTAGATGAGCTGGGAAAATAACCGCCATGCATACAGAATGGTCCTGGGAAAATCAGCCGTGTGTGGCAATCCCGCTCAATCAATTAATATTAAACATGCCAAGGATTTTGTATTGTGAAATTAAGGCAGTACCTGCTCATTCACAAATCAGAGAGCCTAATTTAACCTTAACCATTGTCCCAAATGATTAACTACATCCCAGAGACAGAAAAAAAAATTAAACAAGGCAATCTCTCCCAGAGAAGACCGGAGGAGAGAGAAGGGAATTCCTTTGCACATGTGCCTACCTGTGCTCTGTAACTTCCCTGGCGTCGCTGGGATGAGGCTGTTGTGTCCATGTGCCATAGTGTCATCATCTGTCACCCAGAGCTGCGTGGAGATGGGGGTCTGTCACCTAGACCACGTCCATACCCGTTCGCCTCCCAGGCAGGTTAAATTCACGGCCCTTGGAAAGTCCGTTTCTATCTGGGTGGTGTCAGAATAAGCTACCACTTTCACGGAAACGGGAGAGAGGACTTATCTCAGGATTAACAGGAAGGAGGGGTGGGGTGGGGTGCGAGTGGCTACCCATGGATTTAGTTAGCCTCACGATTTCTCCGTCCTTTGCCTATGGATTTCCTGACCCTGTTGCTGACCTGCAAATGCCAGCTGAGGGGCCTTGGTTGGGGCCTGTGGAGCCCCTCCCCCGCCCCTTCCTCTGCAGGACTGCTTCCCTTCCCTGCCAGGGGTGCACAGGAAAAGGGGCCTCTCCCTTCACTCCCCCACTCCTGCGGGTCCTCCCCGCTCTTCCTCACTAAATACAGCTCTGCTTACAGAATGGCCAGTCTGATGTCAGGGAAGAGAGACCCCTTTCCTCAGAATTGGTGGACTAATTGCTTTCCCTTTCACTTTCCTGAACACAGGAACACAACAGAGCAGTCCTCCGGTATGAAATCATCGATCTGCCTCCAGGTTGAGATTAAGCCAGTCACTTCAAACATTTTAATATTAGCAAAAGGCTTTGTGCGATTTCTTCTTCTCTCTGCTGTGACTTTATTTGAGGTCTCCAGATCACAGGGGCTCTGACAAGTTTGTCAGTGATCAGGGGCTGCCTTAATCAAGTAAGAAAAAAATCCCAAGACCTCCTATGCATTTGTATGTTACAGGATCTTTTTAATACCAGTATCGGTGCAAAATGTGGTGTGTAAGCTACAGTCTTTGGAGGATAGTAACTCATTCAGATTGGAGAATTTATGATACAGCTCATTAACACAGCAATCAGTGTCAGAGCTTATGCTTGGATCAAAAAAAACGGCATAGTAAATAATTGAGTACAAGAGGAAATACATCCTAGCACAACAGTGTGCTTTATTTCTTTTACATAAATATCACCGTGAACACTTAATGAACAACTAGATTTCCTTACAAAATATTGATATATAAATAAAATAATTTAATACCACATGGAAACTTCTAATAGAAAACCTTTGATAGAGTACTATAGTCATCCTTACGCATAGAAAGTCATATAAATATTGTGAAAAGATATACATTTATTATTTCAGTATTAACTCTCTAAGGTTTGTAAAGCATCTTATATATCTGTGTGAAAATGGTTATTCACTAATATTGGCTAATATTTGCAAGTGATATTTAGAAAAAATAAACTTATTTTTAAGGGCAAGGAATATGCATTTATTCTTATAATTACTTTAAGAAGTGTATTAACTGACAATACACCAAAATAAAACTTATCTGCAATTCCATTTTAAGAAAATTGTACTAAAGATATAATTAGTCAAGGGCACAAATATTCTTGTACGAGATGTTCACTGACACAGTGTTTTAAGTGCAAAAACCTTCATTAAAAACGAATGGCCTATATGGGATAGATTCAATAAATTGTTAATGGAAAATGAAATACCTTGCAGCCATTAAAAGGACTCTAATATTTGATAAGGAAAAAAGTGTTCTCAATTTCAGGGACACAGATGGTCAATTTAAAGAATTGAATATAGGATTTTCCCATTTTGGGGGCGTCCATTATACTGAATACATTCATTTATTTACACGTGCAGAAATATTTGTTTATTAAATACTGTGTGCTAGATATATTGCGTACACTGATGAAGAAAACAGATAGTGCTGTGGTTTGAACGTACCCTCTAAATTTCATGTGTTGGAAAACTTAATCCCCAAATTCATATGGAGGTGGGGCCTTTGGGAGGTAATTAGGACAGATAAGGACATCATGTTGGGACCCCCATGATGGGACTGGTGACTTTATAAGAGGAGGAGGAGAGACTTGAGCTGACACACACGCTCTCGCCCTCCCTCCATGCAGGAAGAAGGCCCTCACCACATGCCAGCACCATGCTCCTGGGCTTCCCAGCCTCCAGAACCATGAGCCAAATGAACTCTTTTCTTTATAAATTACCCAGTCTCTGGTATTCTGTTATATGACAGAAGATGGACTAAAAACATACTGAAGAGTTAATTACAGAAATAAATAGTTGGTTGTGACAAGTTCTGCGAGCTTGAGGAGCTATCAGGGAAGAATGCTGTAGGCTCACAGGGCGGACACGCTTGGCATCATGCAGCGACTGCCATGCGGTCAGTGTGGACTGGACCACAGCGAGCACGGGCAGGAGTGGGCATGGAACTCAGAGCCAGTGGCAGCCAGGTCCCAGGGGCCTCATGGGCCAGGTTTAGGATTTTGAATGTTTATTTGGTCGAGTTCATTTTATTCATGGAAAAAAGACTTGATTCATTTGATTCCTTGAAAGGATTTACTATGAAAGAAATGGCACAAGTCACATTTTTAAATTAATTTCAAGAGTCACTGACTAGTAACATGGCATAATAGACAGTCTTTCCTTGGTATCCAAGGGGGATTGGTTCCAGGACCCCACAGATACCAAAATCTGCAGCTGCTCAAGTCCCTGACATTAAATGGTGTAGTATTTGCATATAACCTATACGCACTATCCAGATACTCTAAATTACCTCAAGATTATGTATAATATCTAATGCAAGGTAAATGCTATATAAATAGTTGTTATAGTTATTTTTATTTGTATTATTCTTTATTGTTGTGTTGTTATTTTTTATTTTTTTTTTTCTCCAAATATTTTCAATCTGTGATTGGTTGAATCTGCAGATGTCAGACCTGCAGATCCGGAAGGCCAACTAACTCTACCGACAAACTGACACTGTGTGTATTGTCATTTGAAGACCTGTTCTGTCGGAGTAATGACAGCATTACAAACAAGCTTGTGGACTGAGGACGTCATCTCGATGTGCCTTAAGTTTTCTTGTCTGTAAAAACAACTGGTGGGTTAAGTGATACTAATGTCCCTTCCAGTTCCAAGAGCAGTTCAACACTGTCGGAATATTATTCAGGGATTCCGTTGCAGCAGTTACGTATTTACCAGTGTTAATGGATAAAACAGAACTTTACAAAAAATGGTATAAAATGATTAGTATGTTATTTTTGTTATACACAAGAGACTATCTGAATCAGAGATTTAAAGGATATTTGTTCCTTAATGGCTGAGATTTTACGGAGATTTAAAATATGAAGAACCAAAACTGACTGCCAAATCCTACCCTTTTAAAATGCTTTTAAAAGTTCTACTATGAAAGACAAGTTGGGAATCTGAATGTATTTCCAGTTGTGTAACTATTAGGTTCCCTGATTTTTTTTTTTAGCCAAGTAATATTTTTATCTGGCGGCAATGTTTAACATTGTCCGAATAACTGTGGTTTGCAGCACTACCATAAATAAACATAAAATTTGCCTCCTTCATTCCAATATTATGGACCAATGATATCATAGCTGCCCATGGATATCACACATAAAGAATGCATACTGACAAGGTTGAGTTCTACCTGAGTCCTGAGCTTCTGGAAGACAATGAAGGTTAAAGAAATTCTCACCCTTTTGTGTTCTGGAAAACAGCTCACTACAAGGGACCCGCCTTCTTCATATGCCTTACAGAGAATGATTAGCTGAACCGCTTGTCACTGCTGATAAATCAGAAGGAAACGCTTGTTGACCAAACTTGGTTAAGATTCTGTCCTTCTTCCTGGACCCTGACCTTTGGCCCGTCCTCAGCTCCTCAGCCCCAGTCCACAGACAGGCGCTCCTGAGAAGAGGCTGGCCCCGTGGTAAAACCTTCTCTCACCTACTATCCTGTACCTCTCCCTCCCTTACACTCTTCCACACCCAGTTCTTTCCAGCCTTGTTTACTCTTCTCCATAAAAGAAAATCCTTTTTGCCTGACCCTTGAGACACTTGCAGACCTCGTGGTCAGAGCATTCTCCCTGTTGCCATTGTCATCCTCCTGCTACTGCAACAGTCCATCCCCAAACCCCTGCAATGATTCTTTCCAATAATGTCTCTTCTTACTAAATCAGGATTTGTGTTTTATTTGACAGTATTTACAGGAAATGCTTTAAGTGGTTGCAATAGTTTTGGTGATTATTCCTTAGTCTCTCCTCACCTTACCTCCACAGCCTAGAAATATATGCTTAGCATGGAAAAAAAAAATGTGAGCACCAGAAAACAAAAAGAATTTTAAATCATCAAAGAAATTTACAGAAACAATAGGGCAAGACGTAGTACATAAAAAAGTCAGTGAAACAATAAAGACACCACCACCACCTACACCACCTAACCACAGGAAAAACAATTTACATAATCATGTCTTGCTTTTTTTCTTCGTATTATTGAAGTTTCTTTGTTCACATTATCTCCAGCAGGTCTGTTAAATGTTTGCAATGCATCAGTGCTCTTCTCAGCAACATTTTGTTAGGCAAGAAAAATGCCCTACCTATCAAAAATACAGGCAGCCGGAAGATCAGAATAAAGAAATGAGTTTAAAATACTTATTTAGTTTCAATCACAGGAAGGAGGACAAGAAGGAAAGCTTATTTAAGCGCTCCATTTTTAAGTGAGGGCATTTTAGCAATAAGTAAGCAGTTACAAAAGTATTTAAAAAGTTGATGCGTTCACTGTGTTTTGTGGTACTCTGAACATGAGCTGTCAACTCAGATGATACTTCAAAATCTACAAACAGTGATTTTATTTCAATATCAAATATTTAATAAAAAATAAGTGGGGCAAATATTCCATTAACTCTCTCAGCTGAGGACTGGCAATCTTGTGGGGAAGAAAGTGGGTGGCCCCAACCCAGGGCCTGGAGGATCTCCTTTGTCCCTGTGGCACAGGCAGAGGGACCCACATGCCATGTTGTCCAGCCTCAGATGGCGTGGTGTGTTGCAGAGAAACCAGGCTGAGGAAATGGAAAACCTGAATTCTCACTGCACTCCTGTCAGAAGCCTCATCAGCAGGATGAATAGTTTTGTTAATAATTACAAACCTGCCAACTGCTGAACGTTGCCACAGTATGCTCACGTATTTGACATCTACGAAGTGCAGTCATGTGCAGCAGAACATTTCCATCAATGATGGACTGCAAACATGATGGTGGTCCCACAAGACTATAGCACTTACTGTATTTTTACTGTGCCTTTTCTACATGTAGATATGTTTAGGTACACAAATACTTACCATTGCGTTACAGCTGCCTACAGTATTCAGTACAGTCACATGTGCACAGGTGTGTAGCCCAGGAGCAACAGGCTATACTTTACAGCCCAGGGATGGATGTGGTAGGCTATACCAGCTGGGTCTGTGCAAGTATACTCTGTGATGGTCACACAACAAGGAAATTGCCTAATGACATACGTATTTCTCAGGCTATATCCTTGTTGTTAAGGGACACATGACTATATAAATAGCTTGTAATGACAGCATAAGCCCAACTCTGATCAAGCTCTAGAATAAGCAATTCACAAAATTAATTCTTAAAATATAAACCTAATGAAGATATTATTATTCCCATTTTATGGAGAAGGAGCAAAGACTCTGAGAGTTAAGTGACCCTCCATGAGGCCACTCAGCTGGGCCAGGACACAACACCTGAGTGACTCCAAAGCCTGTGCTCCTAACCACTCTGCTGTATTGGTTCTGGCCCAGAGCATCCTGCTGTTGCTTTCCTGGTTGTTTGGAGAAAAGAACGAAAGACTTGGGGTAGACTGAAAAGTCCGCTCCCCAAATGGTGAAGTTAAAGGAGTTCTGTTCTGAAAATGTTCACCCGAAAGAACTGTTTTTGCTTTTGTTTTTCTTCTTTTAGTTTCTGCAAACACAAACTTTCATGCCTCTCCCTCTAATTTAAAATATTTGTGGTCCTTATGAGGGTTATGATGCTGATGAGCATTGGATTTCTCTATGGTGATGCTGTAGGATCACAAAGCAAGAAAATAATCCTATCTTTAGCAGAAAAAAGATAATGTTGTGATTCCCAATCCTCATTAAAAAATCTGTTTTATTCCTTCAGCATTCTCGTGGTCTTCTTTGACACGATGGGCTGTTAAGCAGACAGAATTAAAAAGTACTGTTGGGCTGTGCAACTGTAATATTCAAAGATTCTACTTCGAACAGAAACACAGTGCACCGCTGTCAAAAGCTGTTAACAGGCTGGCACATTCGACCCCCATAAACTCTGGCCAACCAGCCTTATGCCGCAGTGGTAACAGAGTTAGTACTAAATAACAAGCACAGCAGCTGTCAACTTAGCCATTATGGCTCACTGATGTTCTGATTGTGCTGGTCAGTCTGGGAGGACTATTTCACTGAAACTTATTTTTTGGTATTTTAAATACACCCATTTTAAAAATAAAATAAAAATATAAAAGACGAACAAAAATGTATTGACACAAATGAAAGGATTTGTTCTATAAACTGTGGATTCAGTCAAAAGGCTGCAATTAAGGACCTAGAAGGCCACATGTGTCCTTAAGGCTGCAGGTTCCCCTCCCCTGGTATAAGCTATTGTAAGATTCTTTGTTTTTTTGTGGGTTTTTTTTTCCATTTAGAAATGTGGAATATTTCCCCCCCCTTGTTTTTTTTTCCTGTTGCCTATTTATATATTTATTTGTTTATTTAATTTCAGCATATTATGGGGATAAAAATGTTTAGGTTACGTATGTTGCCCAAGATTCTTTGTTTTAAACTTTGCCTACTTCATAGCATTATGAAACACATTATGTCTGATGATACCCAACACATACCCACAGGGATTATTCAATTCTATAGGTAGCAATCATCTTGAAATTTAGTGTGTTGCCAATTACATCGGCAAATTTGCTAGTACAGATATATGAGGTTTTCTTCAATTTAGATGAAGACATTTTATCTAGTTTCAGTTAAGTAGAATCCTTCCTGGAAGAAATTTTTAAAAAGCTGAATTTATTGGAGGTTTTTATTTCCCTACAAGTATCTGCATAATTTATCAGTCTGCATTCCACACTAATTTATCTATTCAGGTATATATATCCCTTGCATATTTCTAAAATGGACTCTATGTTTAAAATTAAGCAGCCACAAAAGATATTTTAAAAATAAGAAATGGCACAGAGAAGGAAAATAAATATTTTTTCACAACCTACAAATTACCTTTGTTAACAACCAACTATTAATTCATGCAAAAATGTTTTCTGATACCATGTTCACAATGACTTGCCTAATTAGAAGAAAGTATTCAGGTCTATGAATGTCATCGCCATCGCCATGGCTGTGAAGCACCTTTGAGTGGCACCTAGACAACAGTCCCTCATACACACTTCCACCTGTTGCAGGCTTTAGGCCTCCAGGGAGGCAGCTCCTCCCCACCCCCTAACACACCAGGGAATTACAATCGACTTCATTTTACATGAAAGAGACTTAAAAGCAGTAAAGTAATTAGACACATTCATGAGAGATAATCATGACATGTGATGATGGCTATTCCCCAAAGTGCTGCTGGTTCCATTAGAAAAAAGCATTTCTCTTCTCAGGGAATCTTGCAGACTCGTAGGATATGGGGAAAGGCACTCTTCTCCATCAGAGTTAAAAGCATATGATATGAATGGGGTCCTCCACATGGCAACGGCTGCAATAAATTACCAGTGTGTGTTCTGTTTTCTGAGATGGGCTCAATTTATCATTTTATTGAAAAGGTTCCATTATGCTAATGTCTCACAAAATCACATTCTGCTGTTGCTGGAAGGTCATGCATGAGGGGATATAAATTTTTGCATTTGGAACCAAGGAGTTGTATAGCAGTCACAGATTCCAAGGGTTAATAAGAAGTCACCAAAGTACATTCAAGGACTTATCAATGACAACTCTTCAATATGTTCTCCTAGTTAAGGAAAAGAAAAAGGAGAGTATTGTTCTGAGCTTAATAGTAAGGAAAAAAAAGCAAAAAAAAAAAAAAACCCCTAATACTTCAAGTACACAGATACTAAAACTTGGCTTCAACACAGGGGTGATCATTTGAAAAAAAATTTTTTTCATTAAAATTTTTATTTACCTATCAATGTGAAGTATTGGTCAGAATAGTACATACTAAATAGGTTTCTACTACATAGTACATAGTTTGTCTAAATTATCTATGATCTTCAAACACTTCCGAAAATAAGTTTGCTAGAAATCTACAAAGTGTGCAAAATTAATATGCATCTCTTTATGTAATAACCTCACTGTGTCTATGAGGAGGGTACTTAGGTTTTTGACTGGTCCCAAATTCCACATCTCAGTGAGTGCTCAGGAAAAAAGAAAGATGATGAGCTAATTATTCAATGCAAATTAGATATTATTCCCTAGAGAAATGTTTTCTTTCCATCCTTCCAAGAATTATTGATTCCTTCCAATCACCAAGGACTGTGAACATAATTCATGAATATATTGTATCATCAATCTATCAATAATTTGCAGTTATGGGCAACAACTGTCAAACAGATGACTAAAAACACATTAAAACCAGATAGCTCCCTTTGGACCAATTATTGTAAATCAAAGCAACACCGAGGAAAAACTGTTGCTCTTTAGAAACACTTGCCTGGTATATATCTGGCATCCAATTTTCTAATGCAGCCTAGAAATCAGGATATGAACAACAATCACTACATTGCTAGATTTGGCCTTCTGTTTTGTCTAGTTCAGTTGCTGAGAGGCTACAGAGAGTTCTAGTCTACAATACGTGTTCTTTAAATTCAGGAGGTCATTTTGAATGGATCACTGGTCATATTTTGATGCAATTTCCAAGAAGGTAGTGAGTAAGAAGTCAGGTTGTGGTGTAGGGCTGGGCATATTCAATTTTATATTGCATTAAAGTAGAGAGATGGAGTTAGACAACATGCTCTTTCCTGACCTGGAACTAACTTGATGGGGAGGGGGAGTTTTAGAAATATGTCTAAAATAGTTTGGAAGACCAATTCACAAAATTGCACTTAAACAAAATGAAGAGATTATATGTAATATAACTTCTTGACAAATTCAAACTGTAAAGTTTCTCACTAACTAGCTCTGAACATTTAAGAGTGTTTTTTTTTAATGGCTGTTGCATATTTCCTGTCAACTGGTATGCTTGTTCACAGTAAATAGAAAGGCTATGGCAAGTAGACATCCTTTTACTTGAGTAACAATTACTCAAATACTTTACGAAAACAGAGATTTGTTGAAGAGCTTAGGGTGGGGTAGCGGTTTTTGCATCAGATTGTATAGAATTGATGTTGATTGTCCTACATACCATGCCAAGTCTAACCAATGACTCTGAACATTTTGATCCAATATAGAGAAAATAGAATTTTGAACCAAAAGTCATTGGTTTAAATCTTAGCCTCAATGGCCTTTTAGCTATGACACTTTGCATATAACAAACTTAGTCCATATTCTCAGTTTTTGTGGAAAAGAAGGAATGGTAATTATGTCCCTAAGAAAAATCAAGTAAGATAACGTAAATGTAAATGTTTCATGTATAAAGTCAATGTTTATTATTCTATTGAGAGTAAAAAATTATGTCTGCAATGGATTTAGAGGATTTAGAAGGTTTAATAGTTGGAGGAAGCAAAGTATTATTTAATAGTTTACACATTAAATAGTGCTATTTTATCTGCATTCTCTTAAATATCAGAAAAAAATATCTGAAACTTGGAATTAAGCCAAAGAAATTGCTGGTATTTTTCAGTGCAATGCAGATCTATTACTTGGGCTATTTTACAACTCTGTAGGGGGAGGGGTTGACTTTTTTCTAGTAGAAACGAATTTCTGTCCAGTGGAGCAAATAACCCCAACTGTTATGGTTTATTGCCCTGTAAAAAGTTGACGAAATGTGTATCTCTAGCCTAACAATCTTAGCCTAACATCTCTTTATTAAATTGTATCTGTCTACCTATCTGTCATCAATAGACTAACCTCTTTAAAGCTGTTTGAACCAATTTATACAGTTCTCTATTTCACACATTAAGTAACAAATTGAATAAAATTTTCCACACCTGTTCATTTTATATTTGTAAGACAGCCATGATTTTTACCTTATTGAAAATTACACTTAAACAGTTTTGGAAGTCTCACTGCCTTTCCCGAAGGGACCAAATGAACTTCATCGCCAGGAAGTCTGCCTCATGGACTGGCAAGCCATGAGGGCACATCTTTTCTCAGTTCCCAACGTGAATCCTGGTCAGCTAGAACTTGACATCTGCCAACCCTGTATCTCCATTTTTCCCCCTTTATCTCTACTGATTTTGTGTTTTTTGCTTTCGCTTATGTTTCATGCATAGAAAATAGTTTATTCCCCTTGATGGCCATAACGATTGGGAAATTGGTTTTATGGTCTGACTGGTGATCTCTGAGCTGGATGGCAGAGCTCTATTCTCTGTTGAGTGAGAGACAACAGAGAATAGATTTAAATCATTTTTGTTTGTCTATTTGTGACCTCAGATCAATTAAAAATTTTATGCCCACTGGGAAGGAAAAGAGCTCCGTGAGATCTGGACTGGTGAGTTTTTGTGATTCTGCATTTACTTCTGACCTGTGTCTGATGTCGTAGGACTAAAGCTATAAATTTTCTTTATGGCTGTGTGTCTACATATTTGTAATTCAAAAAGCCTTCATGTCTCGTGTGTGAAATGTTTCCCTCCTTTGCTATAGGCTGAATTGTGTCCCTCCAAATCCACATGTTGAAGTCCTTACCCTCAGGACTCCATGATGCAACTGTATTTGGAGACACAGTCTTTGAAAACATAATTAACTAAGGATGAGGCCTTTGGTGTGATTCCTCATCCAATCTGACTAGTGTCCTTATAAGGAGAGAAAATTTACATGCTAGACACGTGGGCACATAGAGGAAACACCATGTGGGGACACAGTGAGGGGACCGCCATCAGCAAACCACAGAGAGAGGCCTTGGAAGAAACCAACCTACCAAAACACCCTGATCTTGGACTTCCAGCCTCAAGAACTGTGAGAAATAAATTTCTGTTAAGACACCCAGTCTGCGGTATTTTGTTACGGCAGTCCTGAAAAACCAATGCACTACCACTGGCGGTTATTAATAAGTTACATTATTATATCTCTTAAAGGAGTTCTGTTCTGATTGATTTAGAGAAATAAATAAGAACTTATACAAACTGAATATCCCCCAAATTCACAGAAAATACAGAAACCAAACTTTGACTACTTTAAATGTTCTAGACATTTAAGGGAAAAAAAAATCCCTCCTTATGAAAATGATAGCTCAGAAATCCAAATGCATAATTACAGTGGATCTTCACACAGTTGAACTGTTTTAATAATTTGGGTTTAAAAAAGAAAAAGTTATATATATTTTCTCTGATTTGTCAGTGTTAAATATGTGACAAGATTTCTATTTTGTATTTTATAAGACTTGGGTTTCATTTCCCATGAACAGAGTAATTAATCTGAACTTCTTAGGCTGTTTTATTAATCAAGTAATCTAGCACTATATTTACATAATTTTTAACTTTATGGAAGATATACATTTGCATCTGACTAAACTGAATTATCATTCTGGCAAATTTTTAAAATTAATTATGTCTTGTAGTGTAGCAGCCCACTGTGATTTCTTAGATCCTTATAAACTTGCATTAATCTTTAGCCAGCTGGATAATTTCTGTCAAGGTTGAATATAAAAGCATTGATAAACAAACATAATTTTAGGTTTATATATATTTTTTTTTTGCTTTTTAGTTCTATATGCTACAGAATGGGCATATTTTTATGTCATGTTAATGAAGGATTTTATTTTTGCTACTTTAAGAAACTGTGTTGCATATATTTATAGCTTTGCTAGTCTGCTAAAATATTATGTATAACAAATAGTCCTCCATTACCTACCACGCAGTTTCTCTGTGAAACCGAAGTAGTTATTTTGGTTAAAAGTTATAATTAGATAGGGTGGTTGGGACTAAACTAGAAGTAATAATAACCAAAAAATTCAAGTATTTAACCAAGGCAAAGGGATGAGTTTTTTGAGTTTTTCTTTTTCAAGAAAGGATAATTTCTTTTTGTGTGTTTTTTCCCCTAAAACAAAGTATCAGTTTGTTTCAGAATAAGAAAGAATATAGTGAAAAACAAAACTTTATATAATATAGTGAGTTATGGAAAGTTTGAGGAAAGTGAATTTTATTTGCTTTTGCTTATAACACCTAGGTATAATAAAAAGCTATAAAATGTGCCAAAATTATGGCAAAGGTCACCTACGTTTGACGGGCTTATTTGTGAGATAATTTAAAAGAAAAAAAATATTGATCTCATAGAATCTACATTCTCATATACATTAATGCAAAATTAGAATTAGTATTTTTCTCTGTTGAATTGATAAATTTATCTTAGAATTCTTACCAAGGCACGGTAAAAATATTATTTTTCTCATCCATGTGATCTGCCCAGGAAGCAGAGATTCTATATTCCACAAGAGTAATCTCTGGTTTGTGTTGATTTATAATGTTCTTTGATAAATAAAAATACAAAATGTAAAAAGGCAAAGTTTCTTAATTTGCGAATGAACTAAGTTTCCTTGCAATCATGTTACTTTATCTATACTTATTTTTGTTGTCACTTTGATTAAACTGATAACCAAGTATTGTTTTGAGGCACTCAGGATTTTATTATAGCCAAATGACCTAGTCTGCTCTGACAACTCCTTTGATTTTGCCCTCCCAAAATCAGATCTAAAATTCATTAAAAAAAAAAATAACAAATCTAAAAATATACTCTACACTGAAAACTATCTTTGAAATTTCCCAGAGCATTCGTGGGGAAAGGCACTAGAAAACATTAGGCTTATCTGGTAGGCTTCACATTTCTTAATCACCTCCCCACTACTGGAAGAGCTTCGGAATGAGCTGTCAAATCAGAAGAGAACTCGGCCTTCCCTAGATTCAGTTTGTATAGACGAAATGTTATTTCTATAAATCTTCCACTAATTGAACACTTTACGGAAGGGCCATGGAGATTCACCAAAGCTCTTGCTGTCCATGGTATGTTTTACTCTCAGGGGAAACATCGATCAAACCCTTATGAAATAGTTACATGCTTTATCCCAAAGGGGAATTTTATGTCCCCCTTCTATATTATTAGTCACTGCAACCATTAATCCAGCCTTTTATTATATCTAACTAGTTTCTGGTCCCATCTCATGCTTGTCTGAAAGCTCTGCTATAAAGCACAGGCCTGGGCTTGTGTCTTCATCACAGATGACGGCCTCCAGGCTTCTAGGAAAGATCTGTGCAGGTACTATGAACTAGTGATACCTCAAAGAATAAATGAAATGAGAACCACTAACCCCAAGATCCAAAAGAACAATAATTAATTACATAAGAACAAATAAACTCATGAAGGAAATTTAATTATGGCTACTTGTTTTGAATATTTTTGGCATTGCTTTTAATGTCCTGCATTTTTTTACGGGTATATAAAGATATTCCTTTTCCTTCTTCATCTGTATCCCCTTCAACTTAATAGGCTATGCTTTTATAAACCAAATTTAAAACTTTATAAATTAATATCTGATTTTCACCTGCCTTCAGAAAGCAAATATAAATACTGTTACTGAGTCTCCTTACTTTTCATGACAATATAGTTATTTGCATAAATTCAATAAGAATCTGTTCTCATCTTACTAAGATATAATTGAACAAATTGATAGTATAATAATTGACAGCCAAGGATATACATGGAGAGTTATAATCGAGACTCACTCTCACTTTATCAGAAATAGCAGCACACTATTAAGGAACATTAATTGACTTTACATGTGTAGCCAATGCCTACAAAGCCCACTCAAGAAAACAGGCTGGAGACCTGGCTATCAGAGCCCCATTCACACAGGTCATAACTCCTGGCCAGTTAAGGACCTTCTTGGGAACCTCAAGAATCCTGCAGGTGAAATATGGTGAAGAGAATGTCTTGGGACTGTTTTCCCAGCCTTGGGATATAAGAACAAATAATAAAGGCTTTTAAAAGTCAAATCAGAGATTCCTTATGAAAATTTCCAGGAAGAGTAATTCTCTGGCTCAAATTACATGGCTATAGGTTTGCAAAGCAAACTCAGGTAAGCCTATCTGGTTAACTAATAGTCTTGCTGTATCTATGTAAATAATGAGGCCATATTTGGTTGGACGGAAACAGCCCTTTGTGTGATTTAAAAAAAAAAAACAAAAAACAAGTCTTTGAGATTATGTATAAGAGGGGAAATGGAGTGGAAAAAAATATTCAAAACTTGGAAATAGGACAAATAGCCTACTAGATGTTCTTTGTTTTCCTGTTTTCCTTGTACCACTATTTAGTGGCTGAAGTTAACTCACATATTGTATGTTTGTGCTTGGAAAGAGGCATATAATTTCTGTCCGGTGTAACAGATAATCCCAAGATTATGGTTTAATGTCCTATAAGGTGCTATCCAGTTTTGTATGTAATCTAGCAATTTTACCCTAACATTTCTTTATTATATACACACACTCACATGCTATTATAGGAAGGACATTTTCTTTAGTTGGTTGGTGATTTGAAATTTTTTAAAGTACACAAAAGTACAGAGAATAGTACGACGAGTAACTATCACTTGGATTCAACAATGTATCACATATAACAGATTGGTTGTCCCACCTTTATCTTCGGATAAATCCTAAAATCTTAGGAGTTATCTAACACACGGCCTCAGCCTGATTTCCTTCATTTATATAAACCTGTCCACGTTCATCTAATGGTTTTATCTATTTATCACCATTGTCAGAATGAAGTAGGACTTGCAAAATGGTGAAAATATATTTTTGGAATTCCTTCTCCAATTATTATCTGAAATTACACTGTACAGAAAAATTTTCCTCAACTACAAGAGCTATTTGGTTACCTTGAAATAGAATTCTTACAAGAAAATCTAGATAAATGTTACTGCTTTTCTTTTAATTGACAATTTTCTAAGTAAGGTTTTAGTACTCCCATGTGTTTTATTTTTTAGCAAAATTAGGAATTTTTACAATTACAATAATTTTTCTATTGGTTTTTATCTTGAATTATTCCCATCCATCCTTGAAGCATGTTCATTATTCTTTAATAATCTCTGCTAGCTGTCAAACAAGATAGCAGTTGAAGATGTCCAAAGCTCATCTTGCATACTTTTTGTCCCAGGCCTAGAATCTTCCATGCCCCAAGGATACCTGGTCCTTTATAGTGGAAAAACAGTACTAAGAAACCACAATCTGGATGCCCATGAATTTACTCTTGATTTATGGGTCTAAATGAATGATCTATTAATTAAAAGGTGTGGAGGCAGGGGGATGATGGGAAAGGAAAAGCCAAGTACATGAGGTCCTAAACCCAGCTGCTCATCAGAATCACCTATGAAATCTTCAAATACAGATTCTCAGGCCTCAACCAAGGCCTACCAGATATGATGATCAAAGGTGAGTCCCAGGTTATGTAGAAGGCCCTTAGGAAATGAAGTCATTCCAGGGGCCACCGGACAGGACTGAGTTACATTTCCAAATACCCATATTTCCAGGACCTTGGCACCAGTACATTAGATTTCTTTAGGATTTGAATCACTTCTTTCATTTATTCTTTCTTTTATCTTAAAAAGTAATATATAGGCAGTCTATAAAGTTAGAATAAAACAATATTAAAAATAAAAATAATAATCCTATCACAAGAAAGAACTGCTATGAACTCATTTCTTTTTCATTTTTTTATATACATGCATAGGCATACATGGGTATATATAGTTACCTATTTTTTACAGAATAGGATATTCTACTTAGTATTTTGAAATCTACTTTTGTCATGTAGCATCTTTCTATACTATTAAATGTTAGTTTCCAAGATCATCTTCAATGGTTACATAGTATCCCATTTTGTCAACTTGTCAAACATTTATTTATTCAGTCCCTATTGTTGTATTTCTTGGTAGTTTTCAATTTTTTTACTGACATAAACAACGCTATGTTGAACATCTTTCTGGATAATTTTTGGCATGCACCTTGAATATGATTTTATGATAAACTCTGAGAAGTAGAATGACGAAGTCAAGAGGTAGAAGTTATATTTCCTCTTGTGAGACTGCAGAGTTCTATAATAAGTCCCTGTTACTTTGAAATAGGAACAAATCTAGGGCACAGGAACAGGACTACAAATGAAGAAGCAAGGGTACATGAAGAAGAAAGGAAACACGCTAATTGATGTTTAAAAATGTCACCAATTGAATTTTAATGTATGTGTAAAATAAGCAATGCAACTATTAGGAAGTCATGACTCAAACATGGTAGCACTAAACAATGTCATTGCAACACGGTATTCGGGGCAGGCACAACATAAACCTCGTGTCTATATTTGTGAGGTGGAGGACCTGGGAATGAGGTTTAACTATGTGTACATGGAATTTTTGAAGTCAGGGTACCCTCAGGGTACCTATTGACCACAACGACTAACACAAACCTAATCACCAATGTGACAGCATTAGGTTGTGTGACCGTTGGAGGTAATTAGGTTATGAGGGTGGAGCCACCGTGAGTAAGATTAGTGCTCTTACAAAAGCGTTCCCAGAGCTGCCTTGCTCCTTTCACCACGTGAGGACACAGGTGGAAGGTACCACCTATGACCCTGAGAGCAGGCCTCCAGCCTACACCAACCCTGATGACTGCCTTGATCTCAGACTTCCCTGTCTCTAGAACTGGGAGAAATAAAAGTTCGTTGTTTATGAGCCACTGATGTTTTGGTATTTTGTTATGGTGGCCCAAAGGGGCTAGGACAACCACAATTTAGCATCTCGGATCAGAATGAGTTACCTTACCCAGTCTCAAAGAGGCCTTCAAAGAATGAATGAATAAATGTTGTTTTTATTCATTTAACACATATTTATTAAGCATCCACTATATGCCAAGCACCGTGTTAGGTATTGCAGACAGCCAAGAACAAGAAAATACCCCCTGCCACAAAGAGCTCACTTTCCAGTGGAGCTTGTACAATCTGTGTCTATTACTCTGGTGCTCAAGGTCCTGTTGTATAATTTCAATTAACTATGTTAAAAGGACACATTTTTTTCTTCACACAAACAAGAAAAAATATTTGCCATCAAGTCCAAAAGAAAAGACTATCTATGGAAATAATAACTGAAAGTGAAATTAGAAAAATAATCTGTCTGAAAAATATTGGATTGCTCTGTTAATGAAACAAGTCCATGGTGAACAACAAAAGGATATCTAGTCTAATCTGTTTCTCTGTAATAAGTAGCAAGTGGTAAAAATGTGCAATCCCACAACAGCCCTAAATGTCTGCCGTCTCCCGTCACTGAAGACGTCCGTATTGTATTGCGATATAATATTTCTTCTTGGCATGAAAGCATGGATTAAGCAAAGGAATAAAAACTACGGTTCTACTTTACTAGCATAAATCGATACATCTGAAATAAACAAATGCCGTGGCAGCTATGCTAACATTATTAATTAAAACCTACAATACTTAGTAAAATATATAATCTTTCTTATTTTCATGAAGAAAAATCCTACATGGTCAATTTGAAGTATATTTCCTCACTATTTGTGGGAACTTTTAGTTCTAGTACTCTGGGCCTACCTTTGCCCAAGATTGTATTCATCTGTCAAATATGAAATACCATCAAAATTTTCATGATGCCACTATGGAAGATGATGAAGTAAAATAATATCAAATGATTCAACTGTTTTTAAAAGAGAGGTGGTTTTATAATCATCAAGTAGGAATCAAAGAGGCTGGTTGGCTCTATATCGTAACAAAGCTTTATTGGCATCAGAAGCCCACACAACAAACAGCTTTTATCAATAACTACTCAGGCAAGAGTATCACTCACTAAGCTGTGTCTTTATATTCTTTGTGACAATACAGAAATTGCATGGCAAACAGCAGCAATCTGTCAGGACATGCACGTCATACTTGCCTAAGCCATCACTCCAGATTAAGACGCTTGTCTTAATCTGTCAGTGGGTTAGTGAAGAGTGTCGTGTTTTTGAAGAGCAGAATATCATGGAGATGCATGTGTACCTTTTCCTTGTAGCTATGTTAAGGGTGGGTGCTCTTCGACCCATATAAAGATCCACGTATTAGATTCACGTAAACCTTCAAAAAAAGTCATCAGTAGGATTCGGTTCTCAGTATGTGGTTCCGTACAGTGGCTCTGATCTGAAAACATGAGCCCAACTGATCTAACCTGAATCTGTGTGCAATTTTAATCTTCGTGCTCATTTAGAATATTAGCTCCGCCTGCATCATTAAGCTGAACACCAATTTGTTCCTAAACTGTCCTCATCCATCACCCGTTGGCAGGGGCAGGTTGATGAAGTCCTCTGTGGCTCATATCGGTGACCTGTCCCCAGATAATCTGCTCTTTCAAAATATGAAATGGGGTACACACTCATTGCCAAAGGGTCCTTCGAACAATACTTGTAGAAAAGAAAATAAAAACAACTTCATCATTTTTTGCATTACTGAAACTTCCTTTCTGTCCAAATCATTCCTGATGACTCAACACAGGTCATAACAACCCCCACATTAATCCAGTTCTCCCATGAAACACTTGAAAAGGAGTAGTACATTGCCAAATAGAAAATGAAATAAAAAATACATTGTACATGATTCAGGACTAGAAGACATTTTCTAGAAAATGTAATATTCTAGAAAAATAGCCATAGCAGTATTGTTTCTGATGCCATCCCTCAGTATTTTAGAATACCACTCTCCTAATTTTGTTCCAAGTGTGTCTGAAGTTAAAATTTAAAAGTAAAGACATATATACATATACAAATAAAATAAAACCCCTATCCCCAGTCCAAAAGAACCCCAAGTCTCCCAAGTATGGAAGGGGGACCTAGCTCCTGTTTGGGGGGAGTTAAAGCAGGTAGCCCTAGATATACAAAACTAGCTTGTATCTTAGAGCCCTGGCACATGTGAGCTGGGAAGAGAAAGGATAACAGAATTGGCTAACAGCTGTTAAGTCTTTCGTACATGCCAGGCACCGTCCTAAGCCTTTGTCATGAAGTATCTGGCATTAACTCTACGAGGAAAGTACTTTCATTACCTCCATATTATAAGTGAGGAAACTGAGGCCTAGTGTGTTAAGAAAATCAGCGCTTCTCAAACTTTAATGTGCATTATTTATCTGAAGCTTTTGTTAAAATGCAATTTATGACTTAGTAGATCTGGCCTGAGGCCAGCGATTGCTGCATTCCTAACACACACCCAAGTGATGCTACTGGTCCACAGACCACACTTTGAGCAACAAGAAAGTAAACTGTTCAAGGTCCTAGAGGTAGTAAGAAGTTGAGCCAAGATGTGGCTCAGTTGGCCTCATTCCAGAGCTCATGTTCTTTCCAACAGGCTTAGCATCTGTGTGGCAGACACATCATACCCTGGGTACTGTGCACTGGCTCAAAGATTCAAAACAAATGCCTGTTCCCTTTCCTGTTGTATTTTCTAGCAACA
Organism: Lepilemur ruficaudatus; assembly: GCA_963574885.1. Classification (NCBI taxonomy): domain Eukaryota; kingdom Metazoa; phylum Chordata; class Mammalia; order Primates; family Lepilemuridae; genus Lepilemur; species Lepilemur ruficaudatus. Next base: position 36,537 of record CAUYRT010070012.1, read on the forward strand.
ACAATCATTTTTTAAGTGCTCACTACAGACCAGACACTGCGGTAAACACTTGAAATATAAAAAAATATTCCCTGGTTCAAAGGATTTCGTTTAATCCACTGAAGTAAGTGATTGGCCATTGGATTCCCTTCTTACAGGAAGCAAATCACAGCTCCACTGATAGACAAAATATTCCAGTTAACAGCTTAATTAACATGCACAGAAAAGATAGAGCATTTTAAAAGAACTGGAATAACAGACCTCTAGCACCAAAGGTGATCAATTTAATATAATCTTTGGGGATTGAGAAAGAATTTTTAAAATCTTACAGAGCTTCAGAGGTATCATTTGGAACATTAATTATGGTTCAATAGATGTAGAAGATGTAGGAGTTTGGGCCTGATTCTATAAAATTATCAAAAAACAATTGTATAAAGAGGGTAGCGATATTTTGTTTACTTGTCATGAGGGTTTCATTTTCTTTTTAAAAAATGGACATTTTGCCAATTCCTGTTCTCATTACATAGGTGGAACATAAATTTTTGGATTATGTATGAGATTTTTGAAAGGTACAGGTCATACAAAATAATACCTTCAGTAAAAGTTGCACAAAATGTCCATTAGTCTTTATTTACTCAGAACAAATTTTAGGAAGTTTGTGAAGAGACAGGCAGTTCATTTCAATTTCTTAATTTGTTAATTTTTTTCTCTATCTTCCTTCAAGGAAACAGGATCCAGCAGCCTGCCTGCATTTTTGGCACACGCTGCAGTGATCAGAATGCTCCAGCGATTCCCAAGATGGAGCTCACCAGCTGTAAACATGCTGCCTGGGCTCCCGCTCTTCCGCCAAGTGCGGATCTCACCATGTCAGCATATGTACAGTGTCCTCTGAGAGACTTCAGGGTTCAGAGAGTAAACAGTATAAATTATTTCCATCACTGGCCATTAAGGCCTCCAGGAGAGGGATGCCCACACGCTACAAGTTGCAGAGGTCCTTCTTAAAAGAGCACGCACTCCGGCCAGGGGGCCTTTCCTGGAGAGTGCGGCTTTCCCCTCCCACTTGGAATCACAGCATGGCTTCGCAGAGGTGACTTCCTTCAGAAAAATCAAAACAGTGTGAGGCCCCCAGCCAGCACCACACTTAACTTCAACAACCAACAAGTCACTTCTCACCTACTCTCCACCACGGTTTGCTTTTAACTACTTAGGTTTTAAAACAAACATCCAACCACAAAAAGCGCAACACTTCCAACAGAGCCATCCTTCTTGTCTTTCAAAGGCTGCCCCGGGGCCTGTCTTAGCCTCTGGCTCCTCTAAACCCCCCTCATACCTTGACTGTACCTCTTTGTTTCAGACATATGCCATTCAACTTGTATATGGGCATCTTCTAAAGTGTAAGCTACTTGAGCGTCCAGTTCCTCCTATTAATCTTTAATTCCCTGCTCCATGCTCCCATCGATGGGTTTATTATACAAAAGGTTGTCCAGAAGACGGCAGATAAAAACCTATGCGAGCACTGTGTCCGGTGGATAAAGACAGAAGCGAGCACTGTTTCTTGGACACGTACACTGCCCTTGTGGTCAACCACCTCTATCCATCCCTCTGCAAGCTCTCATTTCCTCGGGGCCAGGACTGTCTCTCGTGTTCTGCACACCCCAAGTCACAGGGCACCATGCTTTCCACGTGCAATTATTAAACATTTGCCCACCCAATGTGTTTAGTAAGAGTTGAAGAGTTATAAAGGTTAAATTTTACAAGTTGGACAAAACTTCGTACGACAAATTTTCGTCCCTTTCTCTCCACGTGCCAGGCAATGGAGGTACCAAATGTATTAGACCTACTCGTATTTGATGAGTGTCGCTTCAAAAGGGTAAGCAAATGGGTTGTAAGTGATTGCACCACAGTATATGTGAAGTACTGTAAAAAGGAAGGAGCAACTAATTCTGCTTTTGGAACAGTGTTCAGACTTCTTGGAAAAGAATATAGGGCTGTGTCCTCCTACCTCAACCCCTCCCCCCGCCACACACCAAATATGTCAGGCTGGCAGAATTTTCACTACAGTGAAATGTTATTTTATGCGTTTTCACTTATGACATTGAAAAAGAATATTACAGTAAAAAATCTCTATGTTGGAAGAAAGATTAAATTCCTGGCAGAATAACCTATTTTTAATAATTTGATGTGATACCAACTTTAAGTTGTTCTAGTACCACTGCCAAAATTTTGTCCTTTCAGGGAAGAGTTACACAAGAGGCACTCCTTAAAGCCTTGCAAAACTCCAGGAAATTCACACCCTCTGGCTTAAAGTCATTAGCACAGGTAACGCACATTTTCAAGTACTTGAGATTTTATTTTGGATAAAATGAGAATTAAGTCTGAAGCTTATCACTTTATATCATCGGTAGGCCTCCATGACTGATTTGTATTTGGCAAGTGTTAGCTAACTTACAATCCCAGAATAATTCTCATTTTTGTACTACCGTGCGCTGCTGCCAAAAAAATTGATAAGAACATATTCTCTAATAATTACGATGTATCTATGGCGTGCATTCAGAGCTCAAGTCTTAAAAGTAATTTGATTTATTTAAAAAAATTATTTGTCTATTTTAAAATTTTTTCTATTTTACTCTTTCAAGTTATATTTCAATAATTTATTCTAGCATGTAATGTTTCATCAAAAAGTCTCTTTCATTTGGTAAAAATATAAATTTTAGTAAAATGTTCTTCCATGTTTATTAAATGCTATCTTAGTAATCTGGGCAGTAAGACTTGAAAAAACTGGACAAAAACTGAACAAAAAAAAAATAAAACTGGTTTTATTTTTCAAAACCAAAAACTTATGAAAAAATAGTATAATGTGATATAAAGTTGAGTTTTAAAATGTGTCTACTTGGCTGAAATTAACAATTAACATGATTCTTCAAAATAACCTGTTATAAGATTATGTCAACTTATATAACCAAAATATCTAGGGAAGATGCAAAAATTCCCCGCTTCCTTCTGATATCCATGTTCAGAAGAATACTTACTAATGCAAACTTTGAACGTAAGCTTTGGAGTGAGACAGTCCTCGGGTGAGTCTTGCCTTAGCTGGCTCAGCTTCTCCAACTGCCCGATGGTGTCTCCTCGCCTGTGATGAGGCTGTGAATGCTGTCTACCTCATGGAGCTGCTGAAGGCTCAATCAGATGCTCCACAGAAGCGGGCTTCGTATAGTGCCAAGTCCACAGCAAGCACTCAGAGGTGTTGCCCATTCCTGCCAGCAGCTCCCAACGTGGCAGGCACTGTGGGATGTCTATAATCGGAAAACCTTACTGGCCCTGCTGCCTCCACCCTGGCCTCCTACAGCACGTTCTCCAGCAGCCAGCGTGGCCTCCCCAAAGTCAGATCGTGATGCTCTACTGCTGGAAAATTCTCCAGTGGCTTCCTTCTCACCAGGGCCTGCCCCACCCCGACCCCCTTTCTGACTTTATCTCCTGCTACTGCCCCATGCCGCTGCCCCAGCCACGCCGGCCCCCTTGTTTTGCGAGCATAGTCCTGTCTTATGACCTTTGCCTGAGATACTCAAATGCAGGCTCCCGGGAATGCCTTCCCGGAGTATCAGCTCGCCGGAGAAGCCTCCTGAGCACCTTACAGAGAGAGCGGCTCCCCAACACTCAATCCCTCTTACTCTGCTAAACATTTCTCACGGGACATATACTTACTATAACAGCTGTTTGTTTCTTTAGTTTATCATCTTCTCCCCCAACCACGATGCGCTCCATTCGCGTGCGCGTTCTGACTATTTCCTTCTACATCCCGGCACCTGGAACTAGGCCTGGTTCCAGACATAAGCATCCAAGCACTGTTTGTTTAAGCAGTTAATTAACTGTGTGACAAATATCACAGGAGACTCCTATTTTTTTCTAGGTCCAATAGTTTCATCTCATCTGACAGGAGAGGATGAATGGTGCCTCGTTTAGGAAACACAGACAACATGTGAATTTATTTCGTACAAGGGGATCTTGGAGCCCAGGAGTAGTTCACTTCATGTTCTTGTTCCGAAGTTTGTAAAATATTTTATTCATTGACTATACGTTAAACAACACTACCTTTTACTGTTTAGGGCAGTGCTACTCAAAGCGCTGTCTCCTGGACCTGCAGCATTAGTGATACTTGGGGGCTTGTTAGAAATGCAATTTCTCAGCCTCCACCCAAGGCCAACTGGTCTGTGCCTCTAGAAGGCCTCAGATGATTCTGATGAGCACAAAGCCTGAGAACCACCGCTGCAAGCAATGCTTCAGTGACTTGTTCCAGTTCTCTGACTTCCTCTAAGTCCTGCTTATTAATGTAAATCATGATATCACCTCTCACGTTGACCAGTCATCTTTTTCCACCTACGAACACCTGAAAGGCATGTTCTCATATTTCAGAAGTTTCCATTTGTTTCAGCTACACATGTGGCCGCAGCCCAGCTATTCACCTTCCAGAGCCCTCCCATGTTTAGCCAGCACTGAAATTCTTCCTGGTCTGATTCAAATACTCTGGAAACACAAAGAAAATTGGATTTATTTCTTTTAAATTTCTTTCTCATATTTTATTAATCCACTCATGGATTGACAGGCACTTGGGTTGTTTCCACATCCCTGCTATAATGAATTGTGCTGCCATAATCATCCGAGTGCAGATGTCTTTATTATAGAATGACTTT
>CAUYRT010070013.1:0-45303 GCA_963574885.1 Lepilemur ruficaudatus
CCAGCTACTTGGGAGGCTGAGGCAGAAGGATTGCTTGAGCCCAGGAGTTTGAGGTTGCTGTGAGCTAAGCTGACGCCACGGCACTCACTGTAGCCCGGGCAACAGAGTGAGACTCTGTCTCAAAAAAAAAAAAAAAAAAAATCACATTGAATATGTAAAATTTTACATGAATATGTAAAATTACATGGCAATTTAAAAAAGGGATATTTAAAAATAACACTATAATGTATTAAACTGAGCTATATAAAAACACATAGAGAATAAATAACAAATATTCAAGTATCGGTGACCCAATATAAGAAATAACCCATAACCATAGATATCTTCATGTATCCATCTATGATATTTCCCTACCACCAGGAAAGGTGACCAAAAATCTAAATTTAATGTTAGTAATGCCCATGCATGCCATTGTTCTTTTTTTATACATAAATATGTATATATATAAATACTAATCCTATATAACATATAATACTTTTTATGTTTGTAGGTTTTATGTAAATGACAACACAGGAAATATATTCTCCTGCAACTAGCATTTATGCTCAACATTATGTTTGTAGGACTTATTCATATTAATGTAGCTTTAGTTATTTTTATTGCTGTATAGTATTCTATTTTTATTAAAAATATCAATTTTTTTCATCCATTTTCCTATTTACAGATAGTTACATTCAAGTTTTCAATATCATAAGCACTGTTGTCCTAAATGTTCTTTTTCATGTTTCCTTATGAACATGCCCATTTCTCTAGGGTATAAGCTGAGCCCTATAAGCACATCTTAAACTTCAGAAGGTTTTGCCAAACAGTTCTCCAAAGTGGTTATATCAATTTACATTCCTATTCAAAATGTATTAGAGCTCCACCCTCACCAATGCTTGTACTACCAAACTTCAGAAACTTTTTCCAGTCTGATGAGTGTGAAATGGCATCCCATTTCTTGATTACTAGTGAGGCTGTGTATCTTTCATGTTTATTGATTATTTGCATTTCCTTTTCTTTCAGCTACCTGTCCATAGCTTTTGCCCATTTTCTACTTTGTTTTTAGTGTTCTACAGCAATTCTTATATTTTATTTCTTTGTCAATTACACAAACTTGCAAATATCTCTCCCTTGCATGTGGCCATTTTTTCACTCTGTTTATGGTGCTTTTATTGTACAGAGGCACTTCTAATGCAGTCAAATTAACAATTTTTGCCTTTATAATCTGTCCTTTTTGCAGTTGTTCAAGGAATCATTCTTTACTCTGAGAAATAAGAATGTATGTCTACATATTTTCTGCTAAAAGCTTTAAAGGTTTGATTTTTTTATATTTAGATCTTTAATCCACAGAATTGATTTTCACATATGGTATGAGCCAGAGGTCCACTTTCTTCTCATTATGAATAATCACATATCACAGTTCCAATTATTGAGGAGTTAGCCCACCCCTGCCCTTTAATGCCACCTGTCAGATATTAAGTTTCCATATATGCATGGATCATTAATTTATTTTCTCTTCACTTTGCTGTATTAGCAGTTTATATTTTTGTGAAAATGGCCCAGAAAAGTTCTTATTATTCTAGGATAAATACAGGCCAAAACCAAACTGAAGATGGAGATGCTGAGTGGTTGACAGGTACTTTTACGATAAGCTAAGTGACTTATTTCTTCTTCTTTTTTTCCCACTGCTTCACCTTAAGTCTGTATGAGTCCTTGTGGTTTATGTATTTTTCCTGAAGACAGTAGATACTTGGGTTGTATTTTTTCATCCATTCAGCTAGCCTGTGTCTCTTGGGTGCGGTATTCAGACTGTTCACATTGATTGATAGAATTGATATGTGGGACACTGTTGTGTTCATCATGTTGGGTAGTACCTTATTGCTTTGTCATTCCACTTGTGCTATTGTTTTACTGGTGCTCTGAGCTTTAGCTTTTGGGTGGTTTTACTCTGGTGGGTACCTACCGTGCTGATACATGTATAATGCCATTCTGATTATTTCCTGCAGGGCAGGTCTGGTCTTGACAGATTTCCTCAGTGTTTGCTTGTCTGGAAAAGTCTTTGTTTTTCCTTCATATATGAAACTTGGTTTTTCAGGATAAAAAATTCTAGGCTGGCAGTTGTTCTGCTTAAGGAGACTGAAGATGGAGCCCTAAGTCCTTCTGGCTTGTAAGGTCTCAGTTGAGAAGTCTACAGATAGTCCGATGTGTTTTCCTTTGCAAGTTACTTGATGTTTTCACTTCGTGGCTCATAGGAGTTCCTCCTTCATGTTGACTTTGGCCAGTCTGATGATGGTGATTGCCTCTGCAATGAATCTCCCAGGTGTTTGTTGAGCTTCTTATACCTGGATGTATAAATCTCTAGCAAGACCAGGGAAATTTTCCTCAATTATTCCCTCAGAGAGGTTTTCCAGCCTTTGTGTGTTTTCTTCTTCACCCCCAGGGATGCCGATGATTCTTATATTTGGCTGTTTTACATAATCCCATATTTCTTGTAGGCTTTGTTCAATCCTCTGAATTCTGTTTTTTTGTTTTTGACTGAGTTAATTCAAAAGAGTTCTCTTCAAGCTCTGAGATTCTTTCTTCTTTCTGGTCTAGTCTATTCTTAAAACTTTCTACTATGTTTTGTATTTCCTTAAACGAATTTTTCATTGCCAGAAGTTCTATTTTTTTATATGTTGATCTCTTTAGTGAATTTTTTATTCATTTCCTGAATTGTTTTTCAAGTTTCTTTGAGTTGGTTTTCCATTTTCTCTTGGATTTCATTGAGCTTCCTTACAATCCATATTTGGAATTCTTTATCTGTCATTGAAATGTTTTCATTTTGGTTGGTATTCATTACTAGAGAGCTGGTTTTCCCTTTTGGGGGTGTGCTTTTCCTCTGATTTTTCATACTCCTGGCATTCTTTCGCTGATTCTTTCTCATCTGAGGCAACTGTCACTTTTCATTTTTGTATTTTCATTTGTTTAGATGGGGTTTTTTTTTCCTTCCCTCTCACTCATAAGGGAGTGTCTGTAGCATATGTTGGATAAGAACTTTTGACTTCACTATGGCTTCTGGATGGATACTTTGGTTATAGATATCCTTGTGTGGTGGTTTTCTCATCTGCTAGTTGTTTGTAGGCTGTAGCAGTGGTAAGCTATGTGTGCAGGCAGGTTCTCTATCTCTCTTTAATGAGGGAAGATGGAAGTCTTTGAAATCCTTTTTCTCCAGCCCTGTGGTCTTCTTAACAGCGTGAATTGTATTTGCACACCCAGTTTAATCTCTGAGCCAGTAGGTGGTGCTTGTGGGTAAGAATCAGCCACACTCTGTATGATTGAGTTGGCAAATACTGTAAAGTGCTGTGTAAATTGACCTCCCTGCCAGTAGGTGATGCTGGAAGGAACAAGCTGCAGTGTTGTTTTTGGGACTTGTGACGGGCTCCAGTCCCTCAGGAGAAGCACTCAAATGTCCCAGGTGGTGGGTGGGGCCCTGAAACTTCCAGATGAATCTTTATTCTCCATCACTGCAAAAGCAGGGGAGGGAGCGTGGCTGGCCAGGATAGGTAGGGTGAGTCTGTCATCAGGCTCCACAAATGCTGGCAGGGTAGCTGTTTCAGCAGCAGTCAAAGGTCTGCTCCCAATTTTTAGGTAAAGCCGCCAGGGAGGGACTGAGGTGGCTCCACCCAGCCAGAAAGTCTGCTTGTGGAGGTGGGGTCATCTGAGATTTACAATCTGATTGTCAGGAGTGGCTTTTGCTCTTCTACCCACCATCTCCACTCTGCATTCTCCCTCTGGTATCTGCCAGCAGGCAGGAACTACAACTAGCTGAGCTTCCCAATGAGGGTGCTGTGGGCTGGAAGCATCCCTGTCCAGGATCCTGCCCTGGGCTGAGAGCATGGCCTTCCTGTGGGGGGAGGGTGCTCCACTAGTGCACTGTGGCTAGGACCCACACTACACTCTCTCTTCACTTCTGCCCACAGGTCACCCTCCCCTCTGTGCCCCTGAGCAACAAGATCGAGTCCTGCAGGTATAGGATCTGGCCTGTAGGCCTGTCCACGGGTCTCTGAAGATCACTTCCTGACTGTGCCAGGGAGAAGTGTGCCGGTCTTGCTCAAGCAGGTTTGATGTCCCTCTGCTTCAGAATATTCCCTGCTCTGATGGACCATCTGAGCAAGCAGCACCAGGGAAGGCTGATGAGCAGTGCACCCTGTAGTCTACTGCAGGTCTTTAAGAGAAAAGTTCTGAGCCCTTTTCTCTGTGTAAGCCCCAACAGAGGGTAAGCAGCTGCTCCTAAGAGCCCTGGCTCAAGTGTCTCTCTCAGCAACCGGAAGCAGAAGAGGAAAAGAAGAGGAATAAAGTCTGAATGGAGGAAGCCAGCACTCTGGTCATCGCTGCCTCTTTCTGGAAGGCAGCTCACTACGAATGTCCAGGCTCCGGGGTCATGCAGATCTTGTGGGAGCCATCAACTCCCTGTGGCTCCCACAGTCCAGAATTGGGAGACGTTTGTGTGGGAACGAGCAAGATGAAAACTGATGGGCTGAAGCCCTATTGGGGGAACAAAGGTGCATAGTGGGTGGAGAAGCAATATGGCACCTGCCATCTTGGCTTGGGTCTGTGTCGATGGGAAACGCCCCAAGGGGGCTGGCAGCCTGGTGCTTTATCCTCAAAAAGCTCCCAGTTCACTGGCAGCAGCAGCTTTTGGGTTCGCGAGGGTAGCAAGGCTCTCTAGTAGCTCAGCAGCCTTCTGACTGCCAGAGATGTGAGGGAGGAAAAAACAAACCACTCCACCTGCCCTTTTAGCTGGACTCCAAGCCTCTCGGGGGTTGACCTCTGCCAACATCTTGCTCCTTCTTGTTCCGCTCCACAACTTTTTTCTCTGGAATCTCTTGCAGGTTCTGGCACTTTCCCCTCAGAATTATACACAATCTATGATTGTCTGTTTGCTTGTTTTTCTTTTTCATCTAAAAATTTTCTTTCTTTCTGAGACAATCTGGCAGCTGGTGTCTCTGGTCAGCCATCTTCCCAGGGAAGTCTAAGTGACTCATTTCTAAGCCAGTAATGCAATTGTTCCTCACAAAAATTACAAATCACTATACAGACCTTTGAGTTCACTTAGAAATAGATAAAATATCAAATGCCAAGGGAGCAGTAAGAACAAAAATGAGGGTGGCAATGGTCATGATCCACTTGAAACTAAGATTTACTTCTTAATCATTAAGAATAAGAATTGTTTGTTGCTTGTTTGGTATTTCTACATTCTCATTAGCCTATCTGATGCTAAAGGATCCCCAGGATCCCCTAAGCTACAGACCCTGGGTCCTGGGGGAACTCACAACCAGTGAAGGACACACACAAGGTCATGGCTGGGTCTAACATGTCAGATTATGACAAGTAACAGCTAGAGATACACACTTACAGGAAGGAACAATTATTCTGCAAAGGGAAATTTAGGGAATTAACACAAGGAAGCAATACCTGCTGAACTCCTGTCTCTACAAATTTCTCTAGAAAAGACATAGCTAAAATTCAGCTACCATTAAAAGAGAAATAAGATACAATTGGACCAAGATACTCTTCTGCCCATATAGTTAGTAGGTTTCAGTTTAGTTCCACATTTAGGATATTGTACTAATTTGATAAACTATTCACAGTTACAAATTCACCCCATGCTCAAAGCACATGACATGTAAAGACAGAATTACATGGGGTTGACACTTCATCTTACAGGTGAATTTACAATAGAACTTCATTAAATGGTGTATTCCCCTAAAGGCATTTTCATTTACTTATTCACAAAATCTGGTTTAGACATCACTCTCCTAAGAGTCCTTCCACTGCTCACTGTAAGATGCACCTAGATAAAGATAGCCCTTGCCCAGTTTCAGCTTCACATGAAGCACTTTGCAAACAGCTGAACACAAAAATCTCAGGTACTGTGGACCAGAACATTTCCTACCATTACTGGTGAAACTAAATAAGACTAATTCCATTTAAGGCACAAGCAATTACAGGCAAAATAACTAAAGTAACAATGGCCAGAAAACACCCTGTGAGATAATGTCACAGATACTCAGGTAGTCTCCTCCAAAAATATGAAACTACAATTGCAGTGGGGGGAGGGAAGCCTCTGTCTTGTTCAGTCCAGCAGCTGCCCTGTCCCCAAGGAAATACAAAGATTGGCTGTGGGGAAACTAGAAGTTTCTCTAGTCAGAAACTTCTCAACTCCATGGGATTTCTGAGTAATTTCTTAAAAACCCGTAATTCCACTTTTTTCCCCCTTCTTCACAGTATGATCTACAGAAACAGTAATTCCACTTTAAAGATTAATAAGACCATATATATGAACCAATCAAAACAGCAGTAATTGCTTAACTGACTTTGGAAAATATTGAATAAGCTTATGTAACAGGTTTCTAAAGTATTTTACAATCTGAAAATATCCCCCAGAAATCAATTTTATAATTTCCATCTTCCCCTTACCTTCAAATGTGAAAGAAGAAGAAATCAACTAAAAACTGACTTTCTTCCCACCTACCCCCTTTTTTATTTTAATAGATTTTGGAGGTACAAGTTGAATTCCATTACATGTATATATTGTATAGTGGTAAAGTCTGGGCTTAGCTAAAAACAAACTTTCTGATTTGCTTGGAAGTTATCTCATAACACAAATAAAGAAACATTTTGCCTTGACCCTGCCAGAAGTCACTAGAACATATTACGGTACTTAGAAAACTCAGAAGGGGCAAGTGTTTCAGAGTAGCTTGGATATAAAACAAAGACAGGACAGTACTGCTAAAAGGGAAATATTTATGCAGTAAAGATTCTGACATGTTCCCAAATATTTCTGCTCTCCTGCCTGCCTAGTTTTAATTTTTGGCAAGGGGCTTTAATACTTCTTTCTTTCCTACTACTTTTCTTCTTTGTATAAACAAACAAGCATTTATTTGATTTCTAATCTATCTAGCAAAGTCCTGGTAGAAAAAAGGGGAAAAAATTCTTGCTAAAGGGAGCATAACACTATGGGGATTGCAAGTAGGTGGTAAAAACTGGGACAAGAAGCATGGGACTAATAGAAGAGATTAAATACACTTTCTAAAACAGCTTCTCTAAATGTCTTTGGGCTCACAACATTGCTCTGACTAGTCACATCGATATCTTTCTACATGTAAGAATGGCATGGGGTTGGTCTATCTCAGAGTTCTTTATTTTGCATAAATAATAACTTATGCTAAGCAAGTTAAAGAGTCAAGATTTCGCCTATTTTACTCCCTATGATTACTCAGAAAAACATATAGGCTGAGGAACTCCATTAGTGCACTGCTATCACTGTTTCGTGCTTGCTAAGAAGATTTTCATCTACAATCGGAAAGTAAATTTGTAAATAAATTATGATTTTCAAAAAAAATACTTCCAATGTAGAGGCTAGTCAGTTGTCTATTAGGAGAGTGTAGCAGAGTGGTTAAGAACAGCCTCTAAAGCCAGGCTGCTCAGTTCCTGTCCCAGCTCTGCAGCTGACTATCTATGTGAGCAGGGGCACGTTATTTAACCTTTCTAGGCCTGGTTGCTCATCTGTCAAAAGAAGGTAATAATACTATGTCACAGGGGTGAAGATCAAATGGGCTAATATACATGCGACGCTCAGAACAATAACTGGAGAAGAGTGAGTACTAAGTGTCAGCTTCTGCTATTTTTTTTTTTTTTAAGTTTCCAGTTACTATTAGCCAAGGTTGGCTCCCTAATTTTAAAATAATAGTGCAAAATTTAGTGGACAAAAACAAGTGAAACCTTTTATGTAGAATGTTTTCACTGAAAATTAGAAATGTAAAGAAATCATAATGGATGAATTTCTAGTGTCCTTCACATGCTATGACATTCAGGAATTACATGCAGAATTAGGCACTTGAGGCTCATTATTAAAGAAGAATGTTTATGAATGCAAGACTGATGTGTTGTGAATAATAGAGGCTTCTCCATGAGTTTTCACACTGGCCCCATTCCCTGGCCCACCCTGCCAAGGGTCCTTCCGTACCCACCCTCCTGGCTGAACAATTTACTTTTCCTCAAATGTTAATCTTTGGTTCTCAGTGGCTGAGGTTGTTTCTCCCTTGGCTTCTGAGCTATGTTGATGTCTTCCTAAAATAGTCAAGTGGAACAAGCAACAATATTTTTTCATGTTATCTATAATTGCCAAAAGCAGAACATATTTATGCTCAAACTCCTTTAAAAATCCTAGGAATGATATCACTTGAATCTTGGTTTGCTGAAAAAGTGTTTATAACTATTGTACTTTGCAATAACCTTTCTTCTAAAGACATCTTCAAAGAACAGTTTATTTGTTTTCTAAATCACTTCTGATGTTGTCCTTTTCCCTGCTTTTGTGCCGCAACAGACACGTAGTCTCTATGTCCTTCATCCAAGGGATGGATTGCAATAGCCTTCCTTCGGGTGATATTAGCAGAAATGTCAACCAGATATGTTTTGGGTTTATTTTCTTTAGTATAGTTTCCCCTTCCCTTCAGTGGGTTATGTTAACCTTTAAAGTGAAATATTTCCAAATCTTTCTAATTGCAACTTCAATAAAAGTCCTTTTTCTCTAGTTCCAGAGAGCACATAATCAGTCAGGGATTTAATTCTCATTAATCTTAGTTTACTGCATAGACAGCCTTTGAATTACTATCCAATGTTGTTACACTTCTGCACACAGAGACAAGCGAGTGGAGGGAAGGGCGAGGAAACACTAGAAAACTGAAACAGAGAGGTGCCCTGAGATGCCCTACCTACTGCAAAACAGTCCTCCAGAATTTAGAATAATAAATCCCTAATTAGATTGATCTGTCGTACCCCCACAGGCTTCCTCTTCTCACTTTCCTTAGGAAACCAGACCTAATCTATACAAATGCTCATCATTAGCAATGAGAAATTCAAAACTCAGTACAATTATACAGGGAAATAAGAGTTCAGCTCCCAGCACTACCACAGAAAAAACTGGAAAGTGGGGCGAGAATATTCTGGAATACAGAAACATTCCAGTTCACCCCTCATTAACCTTACTCCCTGTCAATGTTTCTAAACAAACCAGGCATCCTTAGGGTTTACTGTGTTTTTTTCTTCCAAGTTTTGTTTTTATCCTGATCACAGCCACATGCGAAGCTGTTCATTTATAATTTTAATAGTCTCTAGTTCATAAATCCATTATTTCTTCTCCTTCTAGCTCATTAGTCTATTAACAACCTCACACTGTGAAAATAAATTAGGATTAGATAACCTATCCAGCTTTTGACACCACTTTCCAGCTCTTTAGCAATCGCTTCAGATACTGATAAACCTAAATATAGAAGCAAGAAACACATAGCTGAAATAATTTAGTATCTTAGTGATTAAAGCAAAAACACGCAATCACCAGCTCAAAGTCTCCAAGTCAGCCTTGCAGCTGTCATATCTGATCATTGTTTATTTTGATTTATTCATCCCAAAGGTACGCGAGACCAGGCACCCACAGAACATAAATATTTCTAGTGTCTGGTGCCTGAGTATTAGGAAGAAAAGTTTTTAAAGTTCTTTAAATTTACTGAAAAATAAAAGCACCCTGAATATTAATCCAAGAAGTTCCCTTGGTTTGGAAATTTCCATTAAAACCCAACACAAGCACTAGATTTAAAAAAAAAAAAAAAAAAGGTGTGACATTCCACAAGGCCAACAGATGACAGAAGATATCAGGTAAAAGTTCAGCAGAATGACCAAGGGAAACACACCCTTCAGGTTTTTAAGCCTCACAGATAAACCAAATAGAAGAGTATGCTCAGAGAGTAAAAAAAAGACCCCTAAAAAAAAATCGACTCTTCACAGGTTTGTTCTTCAACCAATCCCCCGTACAGACTGGATATTTGAATAAAATCTGCAACTGTGAGAAAGTATTCTCTTTGGAAAGCCATAGGCATTTTGGATAAAGTTGTTCTAAAATCAAAGAGTTCTTAGAAGCCTTTTAATTTTCCAATTCCCTGGACACTTACCATTATAATGGCAAACATTTTTCATTCCATCTTCCCACATGCCCACACAGACCTGAAGCTGTTTTCCTCCTAAATTGCTTTAAGGTTTGAAATACCCAAGCAAAAGGCCAGATTTCTGAATGTCTCCTTATGCTTATGACAATATATAGTCCAAACCAATCCCTTTCTGATAAAGCAAATTATTTTGTCTTTTACTGGAGATTGCCAAGATTTAAAGTAGTAGTTTGTGGTTCTAAAAAGCATTCATGCCCACGTCGGCAGTTTCAGGAAGTTTTATTGTTGAACTTCCAAGGAAGCTAATAAACATTTGTCTGGTTTCCCATTTAGAGTTTCAGTACTAGAAGAATACACGGCACAAGCGGAATTTGTTCAAATTAGATATTTTTATATCAGCAACAAAATTTATGGATGGCACCAGGTTTAAAAGGCCTAAGTAGAGAAACAGTGTTCTGCAAAGAGTGGCCAAGTGACCTCTACCTCACCCTGGGCATCATTCAACGAACTGGAATGACTACTATCAGGAAAACACGTTCCATTTCATTTCTTTTCCCTTCTTCCCCTCTGATCCTGGCACTTTAAGAAGTACAGTCTGGCAGAAGAGGCAGCAGTGCTGTACCAAGTTGGTTTCTAGAGAATCTAGAAAATATGTTGCTTCCTAATCACAAATCATCATATACAAAAAAGGATATGGCTGTGGCTTCTAGATGCAAGGCTGAAACTTTGATAGGCACCTTCACTGACAGATATTCCCTAGGCCATAGGTACAGGTTTGTTTTATTTCATTAGATTTCTTCAAGACTTCCTATGCTTCTATCAGCTCAGAGCTAGCTAATCCACTTTTGGAAGTGGAATCCACTTGAAGCTGTGACATAGTGCTCAGACAGCGAACCACCCCATTCTGTGGGGCAGACCCGCGACAAATCACATGGAGATAACAGCAGCCCGTACCTGTCAGATCTCCCCATAGCTGCACTTTCCTAAAAAATGTGGAAACTATTTTAATATATTTTTAATTTGCCCACTGCACTTTTAGTTCTTAAAGACAAGTGACATTTCCTTTGAAAAATCCTATCTTTTATGAGAAAGTCTTCACCACACATTTTTGTAACTATGGCACTGTGCTAGTTATAAGTTTTATGAACAAAACTTTTACCTGGACATAAGATTCTTAAAAAGAAATTCTTTCATGGTGACCTGTTAGTGAGAGAGATGTCTGTACTTTATTCTCTATGAACTAAGTAAATTACTATTCTGGGGATCATACTTCGGGTCACTGCCATTGCAATGAACTGATAACACTAAAGAGAAAGCCTCTGGAGATGTTCTGCCGGGTTATAAAGAGTGGTGGGTTTACTAAAATTACAACTGTATCAAAGAATGTAGACAAGGGCTGGAAAGTGTGTTTGGATAATAGGACTGGAGACTTTGGTTCTAAGAAAATTTTTTAAAAATGGCTACACTGAAATTTAAATAAAAGTAATTAAAAGGAGTTACCTGGATGTGTAAAAATATATACCTTTTTATTTAAGCATATTCTGCATCCTCAGCAAGCTATTATTTAACCCTCCCAAGATGAGAAAGTTAAATGTTGAGTTATTACCCATTTTCTTCCTCATTGTTCTGAGTTTCCTTAAAACTTTCCTTGGTAGAGTTGGGCGTCTTTCTTCTTTGGAAAGTAAAAGCACATTTTAAAGACTCATTCATTCCTTCACTGGCTATGTTTCAGGTACCAGGTTTAGCATTAAGCAGGAACAAATGAAATACATGCTCTTCTAGAGCTTACATTATAGTGAGAAGAGGGGAAAAATGATCAAGAAAATTCAAATTGGTGGTAAGTACAATGAGATCCAAGATCCAATGCATCATATCCAATGTTGGATAATGTGACCAAGGGTAGGGGAGGAGGGGGAGGGAGTACCTAGCCTGGCTGGTCAAGGCAGGTGTGATCAAGGAAGTGGCACTGGGTGGAGGCCAGCCAGTCAGTGGTCGGCTATACAAACAACAAAGACAAAGGGGAGGCCAACAGAAAATAAGAGGGAAAAGCAAATGCCCTACAAAGAAACCTTGATATGCCTAAAGAATATGCAGAGATCCAGTGTGGTTGGAGCAACCAGAAAGGGGTTGAGGGGTAAGAGAGAAGCTAGAAGAGGACTTCAAAAAGAGGCACTACATGGTTTAGGGTCTTGTAAGCCACAACATGCATTTGGACTTATTCTAAGTGTAAGATTTGGATTAATAACATTTGGATTTATTGATGGAGCCATTTGATAGTTATAAGTGGGAAAACAAGATCTAACTGACTTTATCTTTGGTTTGTTGTCTATAAAATCCATTACATTGAGTGGGAGATGAGAATGGGAGTGAACCAGCTAGATGGCTGCTCCAGGGGTTCAGGAGAGAGAAAACAGCAGCTTGGAATAGTGGGGTAGCAGTTAAATGGACCGAATGGGTTGAGCCAGGGATGCATTCTGTAGATAGAACCAGTAGCTCCTGCTGGTTGATTAGATGTGGGGGGAATACAGGAAATGGAAGAATCAAGAATGACTCCATGATTTTTGGCTTGAATAGCTATTTGTCAACTATTGCCATTTGATGTAAAAAGAACTAGGGGCAAAAGGGATTTGGTGAACAAAAAAAAAAAAAAAAAAAAAAAGAGGAAATCTATAGCTCTCTGTGTTAGCCATGTTAAGTGTGGGAAGCCTAGTGGACATACAGGCGGAAATGGTGACTGGGCAGCTGGATGCAAACATTTAAAGCAGTGGAAAGGGGTCAAAGCTGAAGATATCATTTGGAAACCTTAGGCACGTAGATGATATTTAATGTCACACAAAGGGAAACTGCCTAAGGAGCTCTTACAGAAAGAGAAGAGTAGAAGACCTAGGAGCTAAAATACAGTATTCAGGGGTCAAAAGGAGTAAGAGACAGCAAAGGAGACAGAATTAAAGGATAGAGAAACCACTCAGTGTCTGCACAGACTAAGGGGCTTATGCCTCACCCAAAAGTTTTAGTATTTTTTAAAATATTATTGTTGCTATTGTTATTATAATTTCTTTTCACTTTATTTTTATTTATTTATCTATCTTTGCAGTCTATACACCTTTGCCCTTGGGAATTGGGATTACTTTGTGAATCTAAAAACAAAGCTCATCAAGCTTCATCACATTGTGTTTCTATGATAGAGTATATGCTCCTAGGAAAATTTTTTAAAGATAGATTTAGCAATTTTCAATTGTATCCTATGTTTTATCAAAATTGATTATGCTCTTTTAATGAAATTATTTTTTTAAATGCAAAATGTATAGAGTCTAGTTAAAAGAAAAGCCTCACTTCCATGTCAAACTCTTATATTCTTAGGGAAATCAAGTGATTTTTCCAAGGTTACAGAACAATTAAGGACCAGAGAATTAATAATTATTGAACACTTGGATGAAGCAAAGAGAAAAAGATTGAGAAAATAGTAAATGCAGGGGGGAAAAGACCAAAACTGAAGCAATGAGAGTGAAGATAGCAATGGGAGATCTCACAAAAGATAACTGTTGTCTAAAGAAAAGAATCCAATGATTTGAGCATAAAATATCAAGATATGTGATAGAAGAAAACTTCTCTGAAATAAAAAAAAAATGAACTTGAAGGTATAATGTAGAGCATATATGTCAATATAAAGACATATCCTGGTTAAGTTTCTGAACCTAAAATGTAAAGATAATTTTTCTAACATTAAGACTGAATAAAAGTGAGTCTCCTGTAAAAGGGGAAAATAAATCAGACTGGCTCCAAGCTTCTCCCTGGCAACACTCAATGACAGAAGCCAATAAAACAACTTCAGTGTAGAGAAAGAAAAAGAAGCATGATCCAAGAATGTTTTACACAACATTCTTGTTGCAGTATAAACACAACAGGCAGACATTCTCAAACACGAAAGAACACTGGGACTCTATGCAACACTCTCATCACTTCTTGAAAAGATTACTATTAATAGATAAGCTTTGACAAAATCCAGCCTATCAAAAGATGAATAAAAATAAAGACTACAAAATGGAGAGGCCATGGTTAAAGGATTTGGGATAAGCATTAAATCCATTAACCTACAGAACTAATTAAGACAAAAATTGTAGGAAGGAAGCATGCTTGCAGAATAGAATGTAAATATTATAGTCCAGACAAAAGAAAAAATAATACAACTACTAAAAGCCAAGAGGCATAGGAGGAAAAGTGGGAGGAAGTGTAATTATTTGTTTATAAAATCAATAAAGTCCCATTCTCTAAAACAAAATTCCTAAGGCAAGCATACTGAATTTCAACAAAGAACACCAAAAGGTGCTTTTAAGAACATTTCACAATATTGAGATACTCGTTAAAGAAAAAAAATCTCAAAAAATATTTGATTTATTTTTGATTTATACAACTAATACATTTCACAGGGTTGTTTAGGTTTCTTGGGGCAATGGGATGGGTGGAAGAGGGGAACACAAAGGCAGGTACAGAAAACTTCTCTAGGAGACTGTGCTTCCCAAAAGAAATCTGTACCATCTATAGCCGTATTTTACAAAAACTGATATTCCAATATAGCACTAAATTAAAATACTTTTGTAAATATGAAAAGGTAGAAATGGCAAATATAGAATCATTAGGCATACTCAGCTTCTGATAGCAACAGACCACTTTACTACCGCATATCCTACAGAGCCTCTTCAGTGAAGATAGGTTTTGCAGGACAACATTTATAACATAGCAATTTCCAAATTACAGAAAGAAACAAATTTGGGACAATGGAGGAAAAGGTAGAAGCTGTAGAAAAGATGGAAAATAAAGTTGAGAATGAACTGAAGTGTCAAAACAAAACAGAGATAAAAAGCAAAATCCAGAAAAAAATAAATTCATATATATACACGATTCATGTGAAAAGCTCAGCAAAAATTAAGAGCCAAACTAAGGCAACACAAATAAGAATAATCTGAAACTCAACAGGAAAAAGACATGTTGTGGAGATATATGTGGTGAAGGAGTTTCAAGAGGAAATGAAATTAATAAAATGAAGTTGGACGGGTTTTGTATACAAAATATAAATAATAGTATTTTCTAAAAACATAAGGAGGAAATGTGTCTGTAAAGAGTATAAAACTTCTATTTTCAGAATATACGATTAACTTGAAATTACAGAATTATAATAAACTAAAATAAAATTATACTAGATTGCTTTTTCTTTGATGTCTTTTCTTGAAATCCAAGATAAGCTAACATGTCTCCACCTAGGAATTCTTTCTTCTCAGATGTAGCGTTGCTTTTGAAAATAATAATATTTTCCTGATGAACACATACCACAGAACACCTCAGCATCCACGCATAGACTAGACAGAAGTAATCTGGCAAGTCCCTCTCATATCTACTTTCATAGGAGAGATCTAGCCCAAGAATCCAAAAGACGTGAGAGAAATATGAGAATGTGTAGAATCACAAAGCACACAAGACTCTTCCTTTGGTCTAAAAGTGTAACTTTAGGTTGGCTAGGACCAGATGTCTTTGAACTTAGCTTACTTTTTGTGTCTGTAGCTGGTATTCTTGTCTGTGGCTCTATTGGCTAGAGCTCTGTGTTAGGTCAGAGCTAAAACTTACAGCTATTTGCAAGTCTAGTGGCTTACTCTGTTCCATTAGTCCCAGACTCTGCTTTAACACTGTCCATTTGTTTTTTCAACACTGTTGTTCACTGCTCCCTCCAAATGTGGGTCACAGGTAAAAGAACATGGATGGATTGATCCTTAGGCACTAAGGGGATGTTCTCGATGCACCAAAAACAGAGTGGCACACCCTTTAGATGCTGAGTTAGGAATGCCACCTTCAGAGAGAAGAGAGCATTACTTTGAAGTAAGATGGAGAAATGGAAAATATACCCACAGGAAGAATGTGAAGGAAAAATCCATTTACTTCACAAAGGTCAAAATTTATAGATTAGAATTCACCATATCCAAGTCACCATCAATTGTTAAGATATGCTATTATTTATGTAACACTAAATAAGTAAAAAGACTACCAATTAAACCATGACATACTTATTTATCACATACTTTTATTTTATACTTACCAAAAGAGCTCTTTTAGCCTTAGACTTGTCATGTTGCTATATTCCTGTGCCCTTTTATATATACTGAATTGCATAATCTTTTTGAAGGCAGTTTATGAGGCAATTATACTCAACCTATCTTAATTGAAGACAATATGAGCAGTTATGCCCAATCTGCACAATCACAATTACGTCATGACTGCCACCTGGCTGACAGCAACTAGAGAGTCTAAGATGTGTCACAATTTCAGAGATGGTAAAATGTTAAAAAAAAATCTTAGAAATATACAAAATATAGTAAATTATATCATTTCTGATCATAGCTGATATGTTTTAAACATGTAGATACACAATATGAATAAAAAACCTTGAACAGATATTTTCTTTGCTGTGTAATCTTTAAATATCACTGTTTCTGACATTAAGCTTTATTGTCTGTGTGTGTGCATGGGTGCAGCCATTTCGCTGAGAAAAAAGAAAATTACCTGTGTACATTTAGGTTTTCAGAGATTTGGGTAATCATTTTGCTCCCAGTATTCTGGGCCTTATGGATGGAAGGCATTTTGGAACTGCCAACAAAAATCACTTAACGCTTTGCCACTTTGCAAATGCAGCAACATGTTAATTAGGTGCAAAATTATATACAAAAATTCTGCCTGGCTTTATGTGGGAAAGAAAACAATTCAACTTGTTTATCTATGATGCACACATTGTACAAGACAACAGAAATCACAAAAAACTTTAGATAAGGGAAAATCAGATTCTAGTATTTGGCTGTTTGATCTGAAAACACAGAATATGCTGGGATCATGGCAATCCCACTTTTTTTTCTTTATACAAGAGCAGTATTAACTAAAATGTATGAGCAGATAAACTCCGGAAGAGCTGCTTCATCAGATGCCGTACCCTGCCCACCTAAGCTCAGGATTACTTATCACCTGAGCTCTCTGTAATAGCTAACTCAGTCACGCAAAGATTTAGTTTTTCGTGAGATTCCATTTCTCCCTTCCTTGATGATTTTAGATTGTAATGCTTAACCATGCTTTATACTTTATCCCTGCCAAAAAAACTAACACCACGGCTCCTGTTTATTGTATGATAAACACTGCTCCTCCAATGATTTCTAAGGCTTATAAAGTAAACATCTACACCGAATCCCTTTCCAGAATTCTGCAGCACAGAGGAAGTCATTCTTTGAAATTTAAATTAGAAAAGGAAAACAAAAAAATCTCCACAAAACATAGTTAGCTCATTGTATCAGTACTAGACTGCATTATAAGGAAGACGTTTCAAATTTTAAATATAGTTTATTTGCCACTAAGGAGGGCAAGTCAGGTCTGGCCCCCTAGGAAGTAAAGCAGAAAGCATCTCCATGGTGACCTACTCCCCAAAGCTTTCAAGAGGATCCTAAATATCAAATACCTTCCCACTGGCTAGACATTCCTATCAGAAAACTCGCTTTGCTGGTTTAAGGCACTTACCAAATATTCAACATGCTCAAATAAGTCCTATTGGTGGAATAACAAAGGCGGAGAGCTGATGTCCAGAGGGAAGAAAGCCATAACCCCAGAATTGAAAAGATTACATGAGTATAAGGGATTGAAAAGGCAGAAAATGAACTCTAATTACAGCCCAATGTTCTATGAAAGAAAATTAATCGTATTGCAGTTATTTGCCTTTGTCTAAGGAGGTACAGTTGGTTGAGATCAAGCCAAATACCAAGATGTTCTGCTGCGGTTATCAAATAACATTTACATTCCCTCATGGTGCTCTGGCGACCAAGGCAACAGAGACACTGCATCAACAGACCGCATGGACACATGGAATAAATGCAGCTCGTGGTACCTGTCTGACTTCTATTCTAGTTTGGGAAGTGTTGATTCCAACTCTGGATGCTCAGTTAGGCAAGCTGAAAGGCAATGGGTTCCTCTAAAACAACAGAGATAAAGGAAAAGTTTTGGCAAGAGGTTCAATTAGATGTGGTTACACTAAATTTTCCCAAGTATATCTATTATACATTACTTTTTTCTTTACAGTTATCGCTTTGTTGGGCTAATCTGAGAAGTAAAAACTAGGGATTTTTTGCAATTCTCCTGATGGTAATGGCCATTATCTCTAAGTCAAAGCTATCAAGATATGTTTATTGAATCCCTACTATGTATACGTCATGTGCATTGTATCATGACGCTGCAACTCTCAGACATTCTAGACATTGCTGTCCAATAGAAATACAATGTGGACAACATTCATTTTCTAATAGCCACATTAAAAACTAAAAAGAAACAGGTAGTGTTAATCATATATTTCATTTAACATGTAATAAGTATAAAAAAGTTATTGAGTTATTTTATTCTTTCTTTCATACTAAGTCTTCAAAATTTGGTATCTATTCTATTAATTAGGATTAGATTGAATTAAAGTGCTCAATAGCCACACATAGCTAGTGGCTGTTGTACTGGATGGCACAGTTCTAGACCTTTATAGAACACAACAAACTGAGTCACACATCCTTCAGAAAGAAGGGTTCTGGTAACTCTTCGACAAGTATCTTGACGAGACGTGCCATCTTCTGCTCTAAAGTAAGACCTCCTGCTTTCTAATCCCCAAATGTCACTCTCTTTTTGAGAAATCTGATATATTTGTGTTTTTATGAAGCTGAGAGAGCAATGTGGACCCTACAGATTAACTTTGGAGAGGGATCTGCCTGTCCATCCAATTGGTATCTACAACAGAACACCTCACTGCAGTAAAAAGAATGACTTTTACTAGAATGGTTCCCAGTATAAGATATAAAGACAGGATGTGGTATATTTAGAAGGAATGGAGAACGATGGTTTCAGTTCCAAAACTCTTACCCTTCTGTGGGCACAGGTAACCTTAATGAATGTATGATTGCTAAAAGGTACAGGGCAGAAAAATTGCAGCTCAGAATTGTGACTATACAAACTCAACATTCATATCGAAAGTGTGCCAGACGGTGTTTCTGTGGGTGAGAAACCCATGAAGTATATGGTCTGTGGTTACGAGGATGTTCATGTTCCCTTTATCCTCAATCTACCATCTGCAACTTTTCATTATTGCTAAGCTGGCTTGATGCTGGGAGCCTCTTTTTGACCTTTCAGTAAATAGACTGAAGACTAAGAACTACGGGTCTATTTTTAGGCTGGTACATGTCAGAGACCTATTCACCTGGATGCAATTCTCTTCTGAAATCAATATTCTTCCTCTCTTTGCCACAGCAACATCCCCTATGCCACCTTACCTCATCCCAACCCCAAATAGATATGAAAGCCAAGTAATCATCCAGGGGCTTGGCAAGCAGGGTATATACGTCAATCGAAAAGATGAAAAATTCAGCTGTAAAATTTGACAACACAGCCTGTTTCTTTTGGTTTTATCCACAAATTTACCTACTAATACGAAACAACTACACTCTGTCAGACACCATGCTAGATACTGTGTTTACAAAATTGTATAATACACGATCACTAACCTCAACGTCCTGCCATCTAGTAGGAGAGAAGACAAACTGCAGGGCAATGTGAAAAGAGCTGTGATGAGGACACACGAGGACACTATGGGAGCACAGAGCAGGGCACGACTCAGCCGGGAGGCCTCAAGCAGGCACCTGGGGAGACGACGCGTGGGGTGAGGCTGGAAGGACTCGTTCAACTCGGCTGGGTGAGGAAATAGGAAATGCAATTAAAGGGTGATGGAAGAATACGAAAGTTCATCAGATTAATCAATAAAGCTCACGCTGACATGAAGGTGGTGTGTCGGGATAGGGAAGAGAGTGACTAGATGTGAGCAGGAGGTGTGGGGAGTGGAAAGTTGAGTAATAAAGAAGCAAAAACCAGATCACTAAGGGTCCTGGGGCCAACAGGGAGCAGACCCTGTATTCACTACATCTGACTCACTGCCATGAATATCTGCCCCAACAGCCCAGCAATCTGTTCTCACTCAGGCCGTCTCCCTCTCAGGGTTAGGCCACGTAGCCCTCCACCTGGCCCAGTCCCACACCTGTTCCTGGATGTCTGCTCTGTTCTGCCTCAGGCCCTGTCTTCCTTGGCTCCTTCCTCTCCTTGAGAGAGTTCCATTGTAGGTACTTAAGTCAGGGACCACCAGTGTGAGCGCATCCCAGAGACCAATACCAGTTAATGCTTCCTTCAGTTTCCCAGAGGCTGTGAGGAGCAGGTACAGGGCCTTACACAGGACTCGCTGGCCGAATGCCAACAGGCTGCCACGACGTGCATCTGCACAAGCTCCTCTTCAGCAAGTCTCGCTGGGTGATGTGTTTGCTTCAATTCATTCTGTGTTTGAGAAACTTGAAATTGTAAAGAGATTAACTGCTGAGAATAGAGAATGCAAATCTCATGTTGGGGACACAGTCGACTTGTAAAGAGCAATGATTCAACAAAACTGCAGGGTGGAGTTTGACAGAATTCCTAAAAGAAAATAAAGGGAAATAGAGCAAAGAGAAGAAAACCAGAAATCAGTTCTTTTCTAATAGGGCTTGAACCACTTTTGACCCCACCAGCGGAGCTCTCGACTGAAACAGTGAAAATGAGATCAAGGGAATATAAGTGGTGCCATTTGAGCCTCATTTTTATCAAGGAAAGTTAGAACCATATTTCAAAGCAGACTGGATTACTAAATATTAATACATGCTGCCAACAGTTCCATCCTGAGGTGGAGAACCCTGAGCCCAGCAGACCGCCTGGGGAGGGTGGTCTTCACATACAGTGGGTGAATGTGGGAAGGAGGTCGCAGAGGTGATCACCACATGCAGTTCCCACCACCTTCTGGAACTTCAGGGGCCACACAGAGGGAGTGGGAGACAGTGCGTTCAGGAAACTGTCCTCACGGCGCGTGAATGGTATTCTCTCACACTGCTCCCAAGTAAAGTGAAACAACCAGAATCAAACGGCCAGTTATCTCATTTCCATGTCTTGTCCATCGGCAGCTTGATTTTTCATTCAGCACTTATTGAGCACAACTGTCTTCGATCTGAGGGTAGGTAGTGCCGCGAAGCGCAAATGAATTACTCACAGATGGCAGGTGTCTTCACAAAAGATAATGAAGAGATTCGTGCTCTTTTGGCCTATTCCCACTTCCACAGACCAATATCTAAGTGAATATTGAATTGTTTTCAAACTGATAGCTATGCAGAAAAATCAAGATAGGTATACCTACTAGCAGAGAGAAAAGTGTCATGGTGAGAAAACAGTGCAAGAGGGGTCACAGAAAAATCTTAATTAGAATCAGTTCTTTATGGTGAAATCCCTTTTAGAAAACATGTTTGCGCATTCTTCAGGGGACGACAAGGTTAGCATCTTACCTGGTATCCCTTCTCTTCTTCTTAACATAACCCTGATTCAGGTGCAGGATGTGTGTGGGGGGTGGGCAATGTGTTTTCAACTTCACCTCATCATTCGCAGGTGGGGTGGCCAAAAAAATGCACTTGGAAATCACCTGGGTTTCTGGGAGAACTGGCTGAAAGTTGGCCTGCTCCTTTTGCCCTCCTCCCTGCCCCATCCTCCTTCCTGAATGGCAGGTGTGACCCTGCAGGTGTCTCACTCCCCTCGCAACCACAGGCCATCAGATCTAGGTAAGGCAGAGGAACAGAGGTACCTGCCCTGGCTCCTAAGAGGAAAAAAAAACACACCCTGATTTATTTAATCCACTATTTATTCTGGCGTTTGATTTAGGTACAGTTGAACAGAATCCTAACTGATGATTTATTCTAAATGTTCCATCAGAGTCATACTCTTAAATTTTTACATCTTTCAGTTTTACGTTCCTTATGACATTTAGTAATTAAATTCTGAATTCTTCGTTAAAAAGGTAAACTCAATGGAAACTGCCAGGTTTAGTTCTGAAGAAGGACATCTGAAAACTTAATTGCTATGGATAATAAAACAGTTTCTCTTCAGTACTGAACTGAATATATTTAATAAAACGTACTGCTATGTAATTGGATTAAAGCATTCAGAAAGGAATAAAAATTGGTTTCAATGGTTAGAATAATGTCTGTATCTTGACCTTTAAATAAATCACTGAAATTTTTTAACAGTAGGAGCTCTAGCTTTGACTCTGAAGTACCAAAGAACTGGAATGAATATATATTTTCTCATTTATAAAGCATAATTTGGTTATTTGAAACATTTACTTATTTATACAGTCATTGAAATTCATCTGTTGCTTTTTTGTACTAAGCAACATGACTCTCTCAAATGCTTTGTTTTCTCTTCTGTTTCTTGAAACAGAAATTAGGGGTTTCTGTTTGTTTTTAGGTTTTTGCCCTCACCTTTCTCCATCTTTCTTTAGTCTGCCCAAACGTAGCTTCCTCCACAAGAGGAGGCTGAGACTGTGCAACAAAAAGCTGTCAATTCAAGGAACTAACGAGTGAAGGGTTGACAACTCATTTTTTTTTTCATCTTCAAATGATGAGTAACAGTAAAGCTTAGAGGAACCCTATTGAGTTCTGCCATCACACAGAAGGTCTTATCACTTCCTCAAGCTTGGGCACGCTGACCACCAAGGAGAGCAGCAAACAGTAAGGACATCTCCAGCTGGGACAGGGCAGGCTCTGATCTCAGGCAGAGGTAGATAAACACAGCTGTTTTTCTTCTTGCTTTAAAACCTCCAAGGAAAAAAGTTCTAATTAAAGTTATTTTTAAACACATCACAGTGGCATAGCCCTCACCCCGTCAGGTTCTGAATGCAGAGCCAGCGTTCTGTTGGGAACACATGGAAGTACAGGAGAGGGTGTCCTTAGAAGCCCATGGTATTCCCCGGAGAGACTGCCTTGGACAGACCACACTGCACTGAGCATTTTTGTCACATTCGGATCAAAGCTGGAGATGCTGGAACTAAAATGGGCTTTGAGATCTTTTTGTCCAGTACTCTGGGTTTGCCTACTTCTTCAATCCAAGGCTCCCATCACTACACTAGATTATGAACACTTACAGTATGAAACTTAAACACATACCCATTATATTCCTGTCCTAGCTTTTCCTACCTTTGCTCTCCTCTCTGTACATATAACCTCTTTTCTTGTTTTCTCAGACCCTCCAATCCTCAAAACCTATGCTCCTCTTCTCACTAAATCTCAATCATCTTCCTCTTGAGTTATCTTTTTTCCTCTAGATCACTCTGTTTCCTTTCACTGTCTTCTCTACCAGTTTTGACTTAGGACAGACCCCTCTACTTCCTTACGGAAGGCACACTGGAAGACCTTACCTTCTGGGTCATTATTTGGGCCTGGGGGGTTTGTTTGGAGTGTGGAAAGAATAGAACTGGAAGTAAGAGGCCTAAATCTTAGCCCTGACTCTGCCACTAGCACATGATAAGATCTTGGAGATTCTTCTCGCTGCCTTCTCTAATACTTTCCACTGACAACATGAGGGCAACGGACCCAGTGCTCTCTGAGGCCTCTGATTCAACAAACCACGTATTAAGTAACTACTCCATGCCTGATGTCTTATAAAAGGTATTATGCCTCCAAGGGCTCACAATTTAGTAGGTACAAAAATAATCTGTGAACTTGAGCATGCATAAGAACCAACCAGGAAAATTTGTTTTAAAAATCAGATTCCTAACTCCAACTCCCACAGATCATGGTTTGGCAAATCTTTTGTAGTGGACCCCAGGAATCTGCAATTTTCTGAGCACCTCACATTGTTCTGAATTGGTCAGCCTTTGGACCACACTTGAAAACACTACTCTACAAACAAGGCAAGTCAGATCATCACTGCCACTATGCCCATAAACAGACGGATGTGCCCTTCCTTGAAAGAGTTTCCTACATTGCAAAATAATAAGAATTTTTAAAATAACAGCAATAAGCGCTGACATTTACCAAACATGGACTATGTGCTTAGCATTGTTCTAAGGGCCTTCTGTATGTTAAAAACATACTAACTCACTCATTGGCTCCTTCACAAAAGCAGCTTAATTAGAAACATAATATAGTAATTTTCCCCTAGAATTAGTATCTAGGTGACTTTCACTTGATTTGAGAATAATCAAAATGGTTAAGTTGAGAGAACAGAACATTGATATATGAAGGGAAGGCAAAGGAATTCAGTTTTCTGATTTTCTGGGACCAAACTGGTTTGAATAAGCTGAGGTTTATGCGCAGACAGGAGTGACAGCCGCAATGGGAACAGCCCACAGAAGGGGACACAGATGGCTTTTTGAAGAAAATAGGGACTGAGGAGCACAACATGGTGAAAGAGACAGCGATGGAGAAGTAAATGAGAAAATCCAGAACAATTTCAGCAGAATGCCAGAAGGCACATGTACACATTCTCAGGCATGACTCGCAAAGACCAATTACAGACAAGAAGAGTCGCTGCCAACTACAGTGGGAAGGAGCCAGGAATGGGAGGAAGAATATCATTTATGCATCAGCTCCACAGAACAGAGATGTTTCCACAAACAAAACTTCCGTTCTTAGACACTAAGCACTCTTTACGCATGGGGGAAAGTGACTAAAAATAAAGGCTGAGGAGTGGGCTGCTCAACTTAATAGTAAATAGGGAGTGATTAAATAAGAATGTGTAATACCACTAAAGTTTAATAACACAAAAGCCAAATCCATACATTTCCCAATTGTAGAATGACATCACCACTTCCAAACACTCTTTTTGAAAGGGAACACCTTCTCCCCACATGCCACATCACAAGTTGCACTTTTTATTTGTAAGGATCAAAGCTCAGAAGTATCATCTTGTTATATACAAAGTCATATCTCTACACACATTGATTTCTGACTTCAGGAAGATTGTTTTGATTTTCACTAGTGACTAATGGCTTCTTGGGTCAGATCAGTTTCCAATATGAAAACAAACATTAATTTAAAACACAAATAAGTCTCCATATGCAGTATCCTTTGCCCTAGTATTACACAGAAGGCACAAAGTACTACATCCATGAAAACAGGAGAAAAGATGCCAAATCTCACTTCTCTCTGGAGAAAGCAAAAATACTTGAGAAGGACCTGCACTTTGAAATAGGTCTAAAACTCATGAAAATCCATTTCAAACCCACAGTGGGAAAGCTACAAGTCTTTGTTGAGATTCCTAGGCATTGGCACTGCCCAGTACCTGGAGCCAAAGAATTTCCAGGGGAAACTGTAATGATTATGAAAAGCCTTGACTTTATGCTCTTTAATGAAATTTTCACCTACCTTTCAGGGTCCAGGGACCTGATGCTTTGCCCAAAGAATCTCTGCGTAGTGCTGTAGTGCCAGGAGCTCAGGCTGTAGGGCAGCACTCAAAGCCGTGTGGCATGAAGGTGCCTCACATTCATTAACAGACTCTGTGACTGGCTCAAAGAGGGACTCCTGACATTATTCTCACGTGGTTGATTTTCTGAATTTAGAGAAATGGGAAAAAACAACTAAAAACCATATTCTGCCCATGAGCACATGAGACATCTTTAATAATTCTCCATGGATCAGTTTCTCTTCTTCTGTTGCCACAAGAGCAGGGGCTCTCCTCAATTAACCAGAGACCAAAAAGGAGTAGAGTTTATCCTTAATAAAACTTTCAAAAATTAATAGCAGATGATAGAGGAAAAGAGAATATTCCATCTCTAAGAGAAACAAAAAGTTATTGATTCTGTTATATATTAAGACAGAGCTAGTGTGATTGGCTATTAATTACTCAAGATACCACACAGAATCTAAGTACTGAAGAAGATGGGTTTTCCCCATGTCACAGCAACTTATTCCACAGCATAAAATGGAGAATAAGATCTAGTAGCCATCCTAAAGTTAATCCTAATATCTTGGTGCACATCTTCATTCCCCATGTCGTTAGCTGATGACATCAGTGGGGAAGGGGAAGATACCCACAGTAGCTGAACAGATGAGGAAAGAACTAAAAGTAACTACTGGAAAAAAGGCACGAATCCAACTGAATTGGTAATAAAAACAATAGGAAAAAGCACAGACTAAGCACCATTAGAGCAAATGTACTTATCTTACAGACAAAAGCTGGGTACAGCTGGACACCTTGTCACACAATGCAATCATTTTAATATCTAATATCTTTTATTTAAAAACAGTAACAAAAGTGTAAAATGCATGGGCCAGAAGGCAACGTTTTTCTCTAAATTGAGTAATGATTATCTCTTCCCTAGTTTTTTTAATCTTCATAATTTCAGAGAAATGCAGAAACTAAGAGAATTCCATAGAAGAGTAACATAGACAACTACAGAGATGGAAAATGGGGACTTTAGTTTAGCACTAGTTGGCCTTGAAAAGGCAAGACTGAGAGGCACCTTAATGGTATTCCGGATTGCTAAGAGTTCTTCCCAGAGGAACTGTGGCAAGCCATTCACCATTTTCCTCCCAGTAAGAGAGAGAAAGACACATAAAAGACAGTTATAAACAGACAATTTATAAATGGAAATATTTCTCATAGAATGAATGAGAAAATTGTCTTTAATCTGGCCAAAATCTATTTCCTAAAATTTCAGATTAATAAAAATAGTGTTAAATTAAGTTTAGCCTAAAGCTGCTTCCTTACATGTTTCAAGTTCAGCTTAAAGGCTTCTCCATACATAGTGAACTGTAACTTACCATGTGCAAACGGACTGCAACCTTCTCCTGTAACAAGAGGCCAAGTCTCAGTCAATCAGAGGTGGCCAACTGTTCAAACCATGTTCAAGTAAGGAAAAGGCCAAGCTGTCACTAATCCAGCTGTTTCTTCACCTCTTTTCTGTGTTTTGTATGTCATCTTCCCTTTTTCTGGCCGTAAATGGTATCCAACCATGTGGCAGCCCTGGAGTTGCTCTGAACCTGTACTGCTGAGGACTTCCCAATTAGCAAATCATTCTTTGCTCAATTAAACTCTGTTAAATTTAATTTACCTAAAGTTTTTTTTTTTTTTTAACAATAGCAACCGGCTTTCTTACACCCATCAATTTTCAACTGCAAAGATTCATTCAGTAACCCTGCTCATTAAATAAACATTTAAAACGACCACATGTGTGGAACAATAGGCACTCTGTACACTGCTGGTCAGAGTGTAAATTGTTACCACATTGTGGCAATCTGTTTGGCAGCATACACTGAAGCTAGAGTGGTACATACTCTTTAATCTGGCAATTTTATTCCTGTATATACCTAACAGGAATATGTGGGTATATCCACCAAAAGATGTGTATCAGAATATTCATAGCAGCACTATTTGCAATAACCAAACCCCAGAAAAAGTCTAAATGTCAATCAACAATAGAATGAAAAATAGTGATACATTTTTACAATAGAATCCTATTCGGCAATGAGAATGACAAACTATAGCTACATGCAACATGGGTGAATGAATCTCATAAACAATATTGAAAGGAAGAAGCCAAGCACTATAGGATTCCATTTACATAAAGTTCATAACCAGGCAAATCTAAACTATAGTGCTAGAAATCACAATAATGGTTATTCTCTGTCATTACTTACCATGCATATTTTTTGCCTTTTAGTACATGTTGAACTGTAGACATGACTTTTTAAGTGAATATTTAGTTGAAAAATATTCTCTTATATAGCCCTAAATGCCAAGCTAATATCATATCACATTGCTTTACTGTATAGTTTTTGCTCATTCTTTATTTTAAAAATTTTGTCATAATCTGATAGAAAAATGTCAAGGTACTTAATTATACATTTCTATTTCTTTTGGTACAACTGCCAAACTGAATAGACCATAAGTTCTTCGCTGTATTTTCATTATTTTAATCCTTCTGCTCTTATAAAATGTGTTTCATTCTTTTTGAAATATACTTTATTTGAAATTTTTTTTATATTTTCTTTGAATTTATATATATGAGATATAAATATATATGGGGCAATTGGGAAAACTGAATATTGACTCAATATTTGACATTAAGGAATTTGCTGTTGTGATGTTGGTATTTTGATTGTACTTTCTAAAAGTCTCTGTTTTTTACTGCACTCCAGTCCAGACAACAGGGTGAGACTCTGTCTCCGGGGGTGGGGCTGGGAATGGGGAGTCTGTTTTTTAAATATACACACATGGAAATATTGAAGAATGAAATGATGCAATTTACATAAAAATAATCCAGTGAGGAGAAGTGGCTGGGAAATAAATATGATGTCTGGATGATGGGTACCTGGAGGTTCATTATGTTATGCTCTCTACTGTTACATACTTATAACTTTTTATAAAAATATTAAAAAATAGAATGACTTTTTCTTTCCTTTGGGTAAATATCCAGTAGAGGGATGGCTGGATCAAATGGTAGGACTACTTTTAGTGCTTTGAGGAATCTCATATTCCATAGAGGTTATATTAATTTGCAGTCCCACCAACAGGGTGTAAGTATTCCTTTCTCTCTGCATCCACACCACCACCATCTGTTGTTTTGGGACTTTTTGATAAAAACCATTCTCACTGATGTTAAGTGATATGTCATTGTGGTTTTGATTTGCATTTCCAAGCACACACGTACTCACCATTGAATTGGTACTAATCGATCAACACTTATGTGCGCATATGGAAATGACATTCATTGGGTATCAGGCAGGAGGGAGGCGGGTGGAGGGGATGGGTAAATTCACACTAACGGGTGCCTTACTTTCTGGGGAATGGGCATGCTTGTAGCTCTGACTTGGGTGGTGCAAAGGCAATATATGTAACCAAAGTGTTGGTACCCCTATAATGTTCTGAAATTTAAAAAAAAGAAAAGAAAAAAAAGTAAAGGTAAGAGGACAGAGCTTTTTGGAACACAGGGAAGAAGATATCCTGTGGAGATGACTATTTTGAAAGAAGTTGTGTCCTTAGACTTGAGAAAACAGGCAGACCCTTGCAATCTGCAGGGAGGAAACTGGGAAATAAACATCGCAAGGTCATTGATGTCACTGATCTCATTCATCTTCCCCTCACCCATCACCTGCAGGGGCTCTGCACTGGGGTTCATGGCTACCAGAAAGTAATGACTGTGATCTAGTGTGTACCATTAATATCGTCTGTACAGATAAATTTCTCAGGTTGGAGACTGCAGTAGAGAAGGAAGGAGAGAGTAGCTACAGGGCCAACAAATGCTATAAATAAAAATGTTAATAAATGAATAAATGTTTACACACACAGACAACAGACTCAAATTAATTGTGTATGTGCTTTTGGTCATAACTTCAGAATAGCTACACCATTTTTTTGGTTTGATTTGGTTTTCCACTTTGGACTTTATTATACATCACCAATTTAAATTTAGTCTTTTTTAAACTTTAAGGGAAGTATCACAAGAATGGAAAAACAAGCACCACATGTGCTCACCATCAAATTGATACTAATTGATCAACTTATGTGTATATATGGGAAGTAACATTCATCGGGTAGCAGGCATGGAGGGGAGGCGGAGAAGGGAATGGGTATATTCACACCTAATTAGTGTGGTGCACACTGTCTGGGGGATGGGCATGCTTGTAGCTCTGACTTGGGCAGGGCAAAGGCAATATATATAACCCTGTGATACTCTGAAATTTAAAAAATATAAGAAACATAGACTTTAAATAAAATAGCTATGAAGATAAAGGAGAAAACAGCTGTTGAATTTAAAATGAAACCCTAAGAATCAAATTCATTATACATATAAACTCCTAGTGAAAAACTAGTAAAAAACAAAAACAAAAACAAAAAACTTTAGTTAAAAAGACATAGTAAAAAACTAGTAAAGAATATACTAAAAAGTGGTAAAATAAAACAAACAAATAACAACAACCCCACAATAACACTGTGGATTAACCATTTTACAAAACTAGAGATGTCTCCTGGGGTAGGCTTGGATGTTTTTCAAGGTTCCTTCAAACTTTGAGTCTGTTTGTGCCTGAGAATTGCAGTCTTCTGAAGTTCTCATTACTCTGAATAAACTGCCAACCTGATGATACTTTTAACCATCTGTAAAACTTTTAACTAGCTGCAAAACTGACTATTGTTTAACCGTGACTTAAGTGGATAAATGTTAAAATGCAATGTTTTGTAATAGGTACATGCTTAAGAGGCAATAAAATACAACAAGGCAAAGAGTGCCGGCTTTGGGGATAAGGAGAACTAGATTTGACTTTACTAATTGTATGTCCTTAGTCAAGGTATTTACTATCTCTGAGCCTTTGTTTGCTCAACTAAAAAATTGAAAAATGAATAACTACTTCACTGGGCCACTGTAAATTCACTGAGATAACAGATAATAAGAGTTGGTGTGTAATACTTGTTAGACACAGATAACTTCTTTTCCCTTGATATGCTACCCTCCTCCTGCTCTCCCGGGCAGTGCTTTCAATTCTTAACCTGACTCTTGCCCCCAGGAGGTGAGCACCAGGCTGGCAAACTACTGCCCATCCCACTACCAAGGGCCTGGAGGTCTAAGATTTGCCAGGCTGTTTTCACGACAGTGTTCTCCTCCACTGGTGCAAATAATTGAGAATCGGCCTCCTTAATCTTGCAAAGTTCATTAAAGTGTAGCTGGGATTCCTTCTTTGTCTTACTCCAAGATGTAAACAAAATCAAGATTTAGAACGGGGGAGTGGGGAACAAGTTCATATACTTTCAGAGTGTATATTTTTAACAAAGTTATTCATTCTGGGTTTCTTTTTGCTCTATTAAGAAGATAATTTCAAGAGAAAGAAAATATGTTCTTTGAGAACTAGTCTCGCTGGTTAATTTTTTTTGTTTTTGGTAATAAAGTATTGCATTGGGAACAAGACTGTGCCACCCCAGGAAGAACTGCTGAATTTTTATATTTGTACATAAAGGATTCAAGGAAATAATTTTTAATTTTCTTGTGTTCTTTACTTTCTTTAGGAGCTATATAAACCTCTCTTATATTTTTAAGTAATGAAATATGTTGCCCTTTAAATAGCTGGCTTCCAAATGGGTTACGGTAAATCTCTTAATCTTTGAGAATTTATTGTACTTTAAACTGCTCATGACGTGAATCCTAATGGTATTGATGCACAATTTGTATTCAAGTTCAGCAATTATTTGAGCCCTACTGTATCTTATTCCATGTAAACCTAAGAGTCAGCACCCCCAAATCCTGGATGATTAAAAAAAAATAGGGTATTATCCCATTTGTCTTCTGATAATAAGTCTAGCACCGCCTTCTGTCCTTGGTCTTCAAGAAAATAATTTTGGAAATGTCAACATTCTGAGAATTTATATTGATTTAGATTTCCCATAAAACTATCAAATTTATTTATATTTTCATGTGCATGTTAACTTTTTATTAAAATAATTTAAGACTCATAAGATGTTGCAAAAGCAATATGGGGTTTTTCATGTACTCTTCATCCAGCTTACCCCAAAGATGACATCTTATAAAACCATAGTACTTTATCACACCAGGACATTGACATACTCTTAAACTATGGACTTAATTTGGATTGTATTAGTTTTTATATGCATTCTTTTTCTTTGTATAGTTCTGTGAAATTTTATCGCATGGATAGATTTGTATACCCATTCCCATGACCAGGATACAGAAATGTTCTATTACCACAAAGAAAACTCCCAACCTGCCCACAACACTAATCTGCATCTCCCTTTCCCTGACCTCTGACCTGTTCGCCACCACTATAATTTTGTCATTTTGAGAAAGTTATATAAATAGAACCATATATTATATGACTTTGCTCCTCCAGAAGGGCTTTTTTTCTGGCAGCATTATAATTTAAGATCTAATTTGTTGTATTATCAATAATCTGTTCCTTTTTATTGCCGAGTATTATTTCACCATATAGATGTACTGCAGTTTGTTTATTAACTCATGGGTTGAAAAGCATTTAACTATACATAAAGCTTCTATGAACATTTATGTACAGGTTTCTGTGTGGACATAAGTTTTCATTCATCTAGGATAAATACCCAGGAGTGCAATTGCTGAGTTGTGTGGTAGTATATGTTTCACTTCAGAAAGAACTGCCACATTGATTTCCAGAGTGGCTGTACGATTATATATTCCACCTAGCAATACACGAGAGATATGGTTTCTCCACATCCTCCTCAGTACTTGATTTAACCTGTCAGTATTTTTTCATTTTAGCCATTCTAACAAGATTATAGAGGTATTTCATCATGGCTTTAATTTGCATTTCCCAAATAATAAATGGTATTCCACATCTTCTCCTGTGCCTGTTTGTCATCCACGTATTCTCTTTGGCCAAAAGTCTGTTTAGCTCTTTTGCTCACTTGTAAATTGGATTTTTCTACCCTTATAATTGATTTTTATGGAAATCTTTATATATTCTGGAAGCAGATCCTTTGTAGGAAATGTGATTTGGAAATATTTTCTCCCAATCTGTGACTTGTCTTTTAATTCTCTTAACAATGTGTAACTTAAAAATAAAGTTTCTAATTTTGATAATATCTAGGTTGTTGATACTTTTATAAATTATGCTTTTGGTGTCATACCTACAAACTGTTCACTAACTCTAGGTCACAAAGATTTCCTCCTATTTTTTCTTTTATTAGTTTTGTAGTATTATATTTTACATGAAAAGTTTGGATCCATTTTCAGTTAATTTTTGTATAAGGTATGAGGTTTAGATGAAGGCTATTATCATTATTATTTTTTCCTGTGGATGTCCAATTGTCCCAACACCATCTATTTAAAGACTAACCCTTCTTCATTTAATTGTTTTTGCAACTTTGTCAAATATCAGTTGGCTGTACTTGTGTGGATAAATCTCTGGGCTCTCAATTTATCTGTTGATTTGTGTATATACTGTTCCAACAAAACCATAGTGGCCAATGACTGTAGCTCAGCAGTAAGTCTCAGTAGTGGGTACTGAGGTGACTCAAATTTTATTCCTTTTGTAAAATAACTTTAGCTTTCATAGTTCCTCAATTCCTTTTCCTTCCCTAAAAGTTGTAGAGTCAGTTCCTCTATATCTGCAACAATTGTACTGGGATTTTGATAGAAAAGAATTAAACCCATAAATCAATTTAGGAAGATTTGACATCTTTACTATGTTGAGTCCTTCATTCTATGAATGTGGTATGTCTCTCCACTGATTTAAATCTTTGTAATTTTAGCATACAAATTTTTATATGTTTTGTTAGATTTATATGTATTATGATTTTGGAACTATTATAAATTACATTTTAAATTTTTGTTTTTAATTGTTACTTCTTGTATATACAAATAAGATAGGTAGGATTTGTGTGTGTATGTGTGTGTGTGTGTGTGTGTGTTGACCTTAGATCTTCTGACCTTGCTAAACTCTCTTATTGTTATAGGAGCTTTCTTGTATACTCTTTGCAAATTTCTATATAGCCATTATGTCTGCATATGAAGATGGTTTTCTTTATTCCCTTTGAATCTATACATCTTTATTTTGCTTTTCTTGCTTCATTGCACTGACTAGGAGTTGCAGTATGATATTGAATCAGAGTGGGAAAAGTAGCTGTTCCAGAACTTGGAAATTTTTCTATTATCTTTCTGTTTAAAAGTTCTAGTATGATTTCCTTATGATCAGAGAATATACTTTATATTATTTTTAATTTTTAGACTGCTATGGTTTCCAAAACTTATGTATTAGAAACGATCCCCAATGCTTCAATGTTGGAAGGTGGGGTTCAATGGGAGGTGACTAGGCCACAAGGGCATTGCCCTCATAAATAGATTAATGCCATTATGGCTAAGAGTAGGTACCTTATAAAAGAATGAGTTAGGCCCCCTTTTGAGTCCCTTTCACCTTTTCTTGACCTTCTGCATTCTGCCAAGTATACTGCAGCAAAAAGGCCCTCACCAGATATGGCCCCTTACTCTTGGACTTCCCAGCCTCTGGAACTATAAGCCAAATAAATTTCTGTTCATTGTGAATTACTCAGTCTTAGGTAGTTTTTTTATAGTAGAACAAAATGAACTAAGACAGGGAAGTTTGTTTTATGGGCCAGATATGGCCTCTCTTGATGAATGTCCCATGTTAGCTTGAAAAGAATGTGTATCCTGCTGCCATTCGGTGGAGTGTTCTATAATTGCCAATTAGATTTTGTTGGTTGATGGTGTTGTTTAGGTCTCATATATCCTTGCTGATTTTCTGTCTAGTAGTTTTAATGATTACTGAGAAAGAGGTTTTGAAGTCCCTAACAACATTTTTCCCTTTCAGTTCTGCCATTTTTGTTCCATGTGTTTTGAAGCTTTGTTCGTAGGTACATATCCATTTATCATTGCTTTATCTTCTTGGTAAATTGACCCTTGGTAATTTTCTTTGTTCTGAATACTACTCTGTCTAATATTAACCTGGCACTCCAGCATCCTTTGGTTAGTGTTTATGTGCAATTTCTTTTCCTATCTTTTTACTTTTAACCAACCTATATCATTATATTTGAAGTATGTTTCTTGTTAATAGTGTATATTCAGTCAATATTTTAATCCATGCTGACAATCTGTTTTTATTGGTATTTTTAGACAATTTATATTGAATGAAATTATTGATATGTTAGTATTTAAGCCACAAAATTATTAGTTTTCTGTTTGTTCTCCCTGATTTTTCTTTCTGTTTTCCCTTTTCTGCCTTCCTGTAGGTTCTATGTAGTTTCTATGAGTATTCTATGTAGTTTATTATAAGGACCACTCAGGGGCCTACTTGTATGTTCACACACAGATTAGAGTTCCTTTTCCAGCAATGTTGTCTCTCATAACTCTCCCTTTACTCTGTAGTTGGGAGCAGTAGGTGTGTGACTCTTTGTTGTTCTTTGCTTAGTATAGGGTGAGGATGATCAACCAGGCTTATTCTCACAATCGCCACAGATGCTCTGTATGTGGAGCAGAGGATGGCACCTCTGCTTGTGTTTGTGCAGAATTGGGGATGGCTGAAAGATCATTCCTTGAGTACTGAAGTCTCTATATAGTTTGCCTTCTTTTCTCCATTTTCCAGGGACTTCTGAAAGTTGTTTTATATATTTTCTCTGGGGATTGTTGTTGTACTTAGTAGGAAAAATAGGGTGGAATATGCTTACTATTTTATCTTGCTTCAAACCAGAAATGTCATTTGTATCAAATTTCTTAATCATTATTATTATTATTTTAATGTGACCATAGTGCTGTGCTCTAGTATAGCATAAAATAAAATGATAGCAGTTTTTTGGCCTTTCCCTCCCTTTCTCTCTCTCTTTTACACACAGATACACACAAACATGTACACAAACACCCCACATAGGAAGTTCATGTTCAATACTCTACCCAATAGTCTGATGAAATTGCTTTTTTAAACCTTAGATTTTCATGTTATTGAGTAGGATTTTAAGGAAATTTTATTTGCGGGATGAAAGAAAAAGATGTTGAAGATATGAAGTATCTTCCAAAGCCAAAAGATATTTAATTTGAGAATCCAAATGCTTTGTTTATCTCTGCCAGAAAGGGAATATTTGAGGATTTTTTTAAAAAAGATCATTTATATACAACTAACTACTATTTTATTAAAAGATATAAATTAACTGTACTATCAGCTCGTAACCCATTTAGCTTTTATGAACATGTAGAATTTTAGTCCTTGGGCAACTATAGAAATTTTCTAGTCAGACCCTTTCATTTTAAAATAGAACCATTTAAGGCAACATCATAGTATTTACACAGTATGAATCTATTGAGTTATATTTTTATAAGTTAACAGAATTTTTAGTGAATAACTTGGACTAATCTCTTCCTTAAATGTTGAAATATCTTTAACACTTTATACAGATACATTTTTTAGAATTTTAGAATAGGAAGTAATCACTATTTAATCATAAATATGTTTTCAGGGCTTTTTAGATAAGTTAATCTTAAAGATATATGAGTAATTATTAAATATTTATAGTATTAATATTTCCTATGTGCTAAATTGTTAGGCAATAATATGCACTATTAATAAATTAAAAATCATTAATTGTTATTACTATACAATAATATTTCTACATTTCATCTGTAAGAATATTTTCAGGAAATGTATTCAGTGGAATACTGGTTTTGTAGTATATTGAGATGTGTGTTGAAATAAATTTTGGGTTAGACAATATATTGCATTGATCATATCAACTATCTACTGAAACTTGCTGTCATTTTTTTTCTTAGTTCCTTCTTATTCATCTTATTGTACATTTTACCATTTGTTTTAGTCCACTTGGGCTATTACAAAATACCATAAACTGGGTAGATTATAAACAACAGAAATTTGTTTCTCAGAGTTCTGAAGGCTGGGAAGCCCAAGATCAAGGGACGGGCGTATTCAGTGTCTGGTGAGGGCCTATTTCTTGACTCGTTGATGGCACCTTCTCCCGTGTTCTCACATGTTGGAAAGGGCAAACGGTCTCTCTGGAGCCTCTTTTACAAAGGTGCCATTCCCCGTCATGAGGGCTCTACCCTCATGACTCAAGATCCTGCCTGCAAATACGATCATCGTGGGGGTTACGATTTTAACAAATAAATTTTGAGGGAGACACAGATATTCAGACCATAACACCGTTATAATCACTCCCTTGCATATATTCTAAATTTTTCTCCTTTCTCACTTAATGAACAAAATGTCAACTCTAGTTAAATAACACACTTCTCTTTCTACATCAGGCATGCATCTCTACAGGTGAACATATTTGATACACACACACAGAGACACCCATGCTGACTTGTTTCATTTTAAATTCATGAGCATAATTGAGTGGGCTCTTAATGTTGCTGAGTAATCATACTGTATTAACCTGGTTTATACCTTCTCCCAATCCATTGGATGACCGATACTTTC
The DNA here is from genome assembly GCA_963574885.1 of Lepilemur ruficaudatus. Taxonomy (NCBI): domain Eukaryota; kingdom Metazoa; phylum Chordata; class Mammalia; order Primates; family Lepilemuridae; genus Lepilemur; species Lepilemur ruficaudatus. The sequence continues at coordinate 36,779 of CAUYRT010070013.1, forward strand.
TTTTACTCCTCAAGCCCTCAACGCCTTCTCCCGTCTTTATTTTCAGCTGATATTTTACTATGCTTCTTATTTTACTATGAAAATAGAACTGATCAAAGAAATTCCACAAGCTTTCCCTATGACATCTCCCTACCTGCCTGCACCTGTGCTCACATACTGCACATACTGTGCCTTCACCACTCTTCCTCTGGGTAAGCATCCACTGACTCTGCAATGGCCATCCCCTGCTTTTATACCTTACCACCACCCCCTTTTTAGTCCCAATCGGTCCTGGGTCCTAGAGCAGTTCTTCCCATTCTCTATTCATACATCATTTTTCATTCTCTAGTGGGTATTCTTCATCAATATTCAAACATACTATTAATTCTTTCATCTTAATAATATTCTCTTTACTTCATTTTCTTCTCTACTTCAACCCCACCTATCTTTTTCCCTCTATAGAAAGACTCTTTGTAAGGGTTATTTATGCAAGCTATCTCCAATATCTCTCTACGATTGTTTCTACTGAAGCCACTCCAAATAGGTATTGCTTCCTTCATCTGTTCACTGAAACTGTTCTTTTTAAGATCAGTAATAACTTTATTCTGGTAAATCCAAAGGTCAACTCAATCTTCATTTTATCTGACTTATTAAAAGCAAATCACTCCCTATTCATTAAAAAAATAATCTTCACTAGGCCTCTAACTGTCTAGGTTTTCTCCAACTCCCCTGACCACATCTTCTCTGTCTTGCTAGCTGGTTTCTCAGCACCACCCTGACCTCTAAATGTTCGAGTGCCACAGAGCTTCGCCCTTGGAACTCTCCTTTTGTTCTACCATTCGCATTTCTTGGTGATTTCATCTACTGTCTTGATTTTAAGTACTCTCTAAGCATGATTCCCAGATTTTATTTCTAGCCTGGATCTATGTGCTGCACTCTAGACTCATATAGCCTATTGCTACTTAATGTCTGCACTAGTATGTGATAAATAAAAATAAATATATAAGCAAATGAATAAATACCTCTAATATAACTTCTGCAAAACTGAGCTCCTGATCTTCTCACTTTAAGATCTACTCATCCCACCTTCTTGACAACTCAGTGTGCTGTTCTATTCCATTCCATCCCATCCCATCCTAATTTATACTATTCTAGTAGTTCCTAAAATCTATCCTCAGCTCATCAGCCAGAGTGTTCCTATCAAAACGGAAGTCAGATGATGTTCCTCCTCTGCTCAAAGTCCTCCAATGACTACCCATTGCACTTGGAATAAATTAAAGTGGCTTCCACAGCCCTGTATGATCTTGTTTTGTAATGCCTTTCTTGCCTCTTTTGTCCTGCTTTCCCCTTCACTTACAGCATACCAGCCAGACTGTCCTGGTTGCTCTTTCTCCAGTGCAAGTGAAACTTGATTTTTACCTCAGGGCCTTTGCACTTGCTGGTGCCTCTGTTTAAAGTGTTTCATTATTCCCCCAGAAAATGGCATAACTCATTTCCTGACCAACTTCAGCTTTTTTAGTAAAATGTCACCATCTCAATAAGCCTTTCTTGGCACAATCATATCCAAATTGTGACCTCCCCTCTAAATACATTTCCTTTTCTGCTTCCTTCCATAGGATTTATCATCATTCAACAAACCCTATACTGTACATGTTATCTTATGTATTTTCTCTTTTCCCCACTTAAAATTAAGCTACATGTGTGCACATGTAGTAGTAACATTCATCGAGCATCCGGCAGATGGGAGCGGGTAGGGGGGTAGGTATATTCACACCTAATAGGTGCGGTGTGCACCATCTGGGGGATGGAGACGCTTGAAGCTCCGACTTGGGTGGATCAAAGGCAATGTATGTAACCTAAACATATGTACCCCCGTAATATGCAGACATAAAAAAATTTTAAAAAATAAGCTGCCTGAAGGCAGAGAGTCTTTCCACTCTTGTTTATTGCTGTCTCTTTAATGCCTAGAAAAGACCCTGGCACCTATCGTGTGCTCAATATTTGTAAAGTGATTAGAACAAATGAATGAATTCTTCATATGGGAAAATATTTTATTTGATATACTTATAACTTTATTTGAGGGACTACTATTATTGGAAAGTGAGACGTGCAACTAGTTATTCTATAAAATCCAGAATCAATTACAGCAGAAAAAAATCAAATCATTTTCTAGGGTAAAAGTTAAAACATTTTTAGGTCTTTAATGGTTATGTCTTGCCAGTGATCTATTTCATGTTTCATTATAAAAAAGGGCCTCACCATGCAACACCTTTCCCTGAGTTTTTTAAGTCCATGAAGATGATGACCTGGCAGGTGTTATTGCTGTTTGTTTTGCATTTGTGCGTTGGAGATCCTTTGTACATTGTTCACACTGTTCATCTTCCAGGCAGGCTCACCAACTCAAGGCATTTTCCTTTCTCATCTTAACAGGTTACCATTTTAAGATTCTTTAATCAATACCCTGTTACATTTACATCATATTAAGAGACAATTTAAAAGTTTAATCAAGGACTTCAGCAATTGTATCTGATTATGCATACTGAGTTAAATCTGGGGGCTGCAGATGGTGAATTGATTCATGTATGAGGTCCTGTGTGGTAGGAAATGAAGGGAAGCAGGGTTTCTCTCCTTGATGTAAGCTCTTGCAGAAGGACTATCGATCTATTTGCCTTTGTGCTTCAGTGCTTGCCTGGCCAATTATTTACAGATCACTGAGACAGTGAGTGTTTAGGAGCAGGTGAAGGAGGGAGGTTGAAATTGCTGTTCTTAGAGTCTGGCTTTAATAATGAAGTTGATAAAATGAAAACACATTGTTTTAAAGAAACAGATAAATCACAGTGGGCAACAGCCACGTGGCTTAATCGATGTCTCTTTAAATAAAAGTAATATTGATATGAAGCAACCTTGCATTTCTATGTGTTATTTTCAGTGGTCTTTGAGGTATTGAGTATGGTCTAGTCAGAAGGAAAACACAATTTGGCAATTCACTTTGGTTTAGGAGTGTAAAAATAGTCTCAAAACTTCCTCTACCTTTAAGAGCCACTGTTTTTAATATTATACTCATTTAAAAATATATTTTTCAAGGGCCTGTTTGTTTTACTTTCTATGAAATGTCCTACAAATATAAAAAGTAAATAAGAAAGCATTTTTAAACTTTTTTTTTAAGAACTGCCACATAGGTTTGTTTTTTTTTTTTTTGAGTATTAAATGAGATGAGCAATAGCACAATGACCTAGATTATATTATTAGTCACAAAATTTAGATGAAGTTAAGACAGCTTAATTTTTCTTTAAATGACTTGTGCAGTATCACACAACTAGCAAGGGGAATAGAAGTAATTCAAACGATGGCGATCTGAATTTAAAGCTGGAACATTTAAATGCTTTGTTATGTGTCACGAACTAAACTGTGTCTCTCTTAAATTCATATCTTGAATCCTTGACCCCCAATTTGATTGTATTTGGAGACAGGGCTTTTAACGAGGTAATTAAAGTTAAATGGGCCCATAATGGTATAGCCCTAATCCAATATGACTGGTGTCCTCCTGAGAAGAGACACAGCACACAGAAAAAAGGTCATGTGGAGACACAGCAAGAAGACTGCCACCTGCAAGCTGAGGGGAGGCCACAGGAGAAACCAAACCTTCGACACCTTACCTTAGACTTCCAGCTTCTAGAACTGTGAGGAATAAATGTCTGTCGTTTGACTCACATACTCTGTGGTATTTTGTTGTGGCAGCTTGAATGAGCTAAGGTAGATCAATAAAATGTGATGAGAGTTATTAATAAAAAATCATTTGAGCATGTAAAAACACAGGCACACTTCCCCCAAGAAATTATATCTGCATAAAACATATTTTCAGATTAAAATAGAAATAAACTACTCTAGAATGAGTTTCAATTCATATTCCAAGCAAATACGACTTAGGGAAGATTTGTTAAAATTGGACACAGGTCAATGTCTTCTATTTTAGTTTAATGTTCCTTTTGACTTAGTTTTACAGGGATGACAATATTGATTTATCTCCTTAATCCATGTTGAGTAGCTGACTGAGTAGGTGTTTATCTTATATTAAGTTCCAAGCAATTCTTTCTGAAGGCAGAGCCAATGGCAAAGTTCACCTGATGGGTGGTTTTCTTGGCCGCACCCTGTTGGCATTTCATTGGTGGGCTCTGTGGATCTTCTAGAACAGTTAATCTGAACTTGATTGTTTGATATGTAAGATAATCAATAACCAGTTCATTTAGAATTAGATAATCCCTAAAGAATAATACAAATAGCAGGTGATAGTTTCTTGTGTCTTTCATCTTATTACACATTAAGCAACTAAAAATGTTTCAATCCAGTTAACAATTTTATAAGACTTGTAACTGTTTCTAGAAACTTTTTTCCAAGAAACAGTAATAAAAAGTATATGTGGAATGCTCATTTTTGTATATCGAGAATGAATCAAGAAGCAGTGTTAAAATAGAGCTCACATCATGTCCCTAAGGCCTGTGACATTCTAGAGCCAGGACCGTGACTGTTAGCTGAAGATGTGCTAAGTTAGATTGAGGATACGCGTCAGAGGCGCAGTACCTACCAGCTCTTCGCTGGTTGTAACCATAGATAAGCTGCGCTTCCACATCAGCACCAATGAACTCGCCTAACCTCCTAGTGATAGCGGGAAAAAAAAGTTTAGTTGCTTAATTCAAAATACTAGACGTCCCAGTGCTGTAATTTACATGTGTGCTATCATTTTAAAATATCTATATAACACCCTTTGGGGATGTACAGTCTACAACCTATACAACTGTATGCAGTGGCCCTGTTTCCACTCTTTCCCTCCCCCACCAAACATAACCTCTTACGTAGAGCACCTTGCTTTAATTTCTACTTATATTTGCAGTTTCCTAAGATTTCTTACCTCTTGCTTCATGAAGGAATGTATCAGTTCTGGAAAAATAATTTATAATTTGAAAGGATTACAAACCTGAAGTTATTTGCTCTCTGCCAGTCACCAGAGACTACTGAGCTCATGGAAATAATGACATACTTTAGAATCACAGGATTTCGGAAGTGAGAGAGACATTGCCAGTTTCTTAACTCATAATAGCATAAGTAAAGTGTACTCCGTTTATTTTATGTCACAAGAATTGTCTGTTTCTGAACATTTTATAACATATAATGTAAAATTAACTTTCTGCACAAAGAAAACAACACTGTTATTTATTTTATGGTGGGACTGTTATTTGCCACAGGCTTTATTTAGACAAAATTCATTTTGTTAGCCGTTTTTAAGTTGATGCATTTATTCTTCCTGCTATTTATATAATATCCATGAGAGGGCAGTAGAGTACCTGGTTCAGATGTTAAGAAATTGTGCCATAAGAAATTCTTAACAAAAAAATCCATAACATTTGAGTGACTATTGTGATCATGTTAGAAAAAGAGATTGCTACCTTTGTCATCTAAATTCTGGAATGTGTAAAAGTGAATATTTTTTTCTTAATTTCTTCTTTTATTGGCAATAATGGACATGCTCTAAGGTAAATACTTTTTATTCATTGATAATAATCAATGGTAATATTACCAGTGATATTAATCAAGTTAAAGATTTATGACCACTAAATTTAAAAGTGAATATCTAAAATATCCCACAATATCAAGTTTTTATTAAAAAATTCAGTGTAATAAATCAGTGTGAATTCAGACACCTTTTCTATTTGACCTATTGCTTAATCATGTAACAGCAATTTTGGTTGAGAAAATGCCTGTGCCTCATCCCTCCTGAAACCTGAGAGGTAAGCATTTTCTTAATTTCAAAATTATTATTTGTATAAACATCCCCCATAATTTAGTTGCCTCATAGCTAACATTCCCACATAGCAAGCTTACCCATTCAGTTATAAAGAACCCATTCTATAACCTGTTTATCTTGGAGGGAACATTAAGAAATTATATTGCTCAAAGGATAGCTTATGAGTGGTTTACTGAATTACTATTTAATCTCCTAGACAGCACAAATCTCATGATATCAAAAGCACACTTCTACTTGTAATAATTTAAAATATTTTCATAAGCTCCATATTGCTGAAATTTCTGTTTATAAACATAAGTATGTTTTAGATATCATGACATAGGACCTCACCCCTGGGAACTCCTAAAGCCCAGCATCTGAGAGCCTGAGTGTGGAGTCAATTTGAATCCTGTCTGTGCCTCTGACAGATAAATTATCTGGGACAATTTATTTGACTTTCCTAAGCCATTCTCCTGATTTGTTGAAAGAAGATAATAAATTTTACCTATTTCTGTGGGTGGTTATGATGGTTACGTGATCTAAACACTTAGTAAAGTGTTTAGCACATGGTAACAACCCAATAAAAGTTTTTATTAGATTTAGTATTACAGATAATGCCTATAAAAAAGGCTATTAGAAATGGTCTTATAAACTTATTATCTATCATATTTATAAAAATATGATTTTGAGGGCACTGCCACTACATTAATAGGCTCTGTGGAAGAAGTATGTCTGTAAGTTTTGCATTGTTATGCTTCAGATTATATTGACATTTTATTTTGCTTTATCTGATAATCACTTTGAATCAACTATGTGTCATGGTCTGCCTTTGCATTAGTCGTTAGAAAGCTTACATTCAAATTTTGCCCCATTTCTAAGAAATTTTATATAATTTAACCTCACACATTTCTTTATATCTTCTCCTTTATTTGCATTTCCCCTTTTTTCTGTTTCCTTCACCCACTTTTATAAAATTTTATTTTGTATATTTTTGTAAGATGTCTTAAATTCCTCCTTAGAGTGTTATGAAATGCATTTATTCATGAAAGCCAGAGAACAAAATGAATCTGAGTGGTTCCCAAGGACCACACTTTTTAATTTATTGGGAAAAAGATGGTGTATTTTAACCACTGAAGATGTCACTCCATGGGTTCTAGTAATTATGACATCAATAAAAAGTATTATTTTATATTAACTGCCAAATTCAGATCTAAAAGAATTATATGTAGATTTAGAAGAGACTTCAAAGAAAACTTTATAATTCAAAGCTCCCTCACTTGAATGTCTGTTTATTATAAAAACTTACTGATTCATGGGGATTATTCTACATGGTTAATAATGTAGAATGGTTAAAATCATATTTATGTGTAAATGTTGATAGTTTCCAATGCTTGATTTTTTTTTTATGTAGATACAGGAAAATACAGGAATTAATCCTGCTTCTGAGGTGTAAAAGTTTACTCCAAATAGGCCATTATTAACCCTCCAATTTTAATCTAAAAGTGGTCATGGCCCAACCTCTGACAGCTGTTGGCACAGACATCAGCTTTCTTCATAGTATTGATAAGATCATATATTGCAAAGAGAATTTTATTTTGAAAAAGAAAAACTCTCTTTTTCTAATAGGTTGAACTCTACCACTACAGGTTTTTCCAAAAGATTATCAAATCACCAAAAAGTCATATGACTAAAGCTGCACATGTTTTTCTTTACATTAGGAAACCTACTACCAGATTGCATTTTAGACACTGCAGAAAAGCTCATTAAGCACCTAACTTCTCCATATGGTTCACTGAAAACTTACGGGATTCAGCTCCAGCAAAGTCTCTTTAACTTTCTCTGATGTTACTGGCAACATGCAATCAACTCTCTTTGCCATTGTTAATTGTGGCTGCCATATAACATTATTGTCTCATCATTTGAAGTATATTGGGAATGGCTGTTTTTCTTTCATTCCTTACAGAATTAAAAATGAGAGACAGCAACCGTATGATACATAATAATTTGGGCTCAAATATCAAATACAAGGGACCCTATGTCCTCTTTCTACTTTTGTGTATAAACTTCATTTTGTTCATTTTCTTATTGTATTATAATCATTGATTTCCAAGGTTTAACCATTTTACTGGAAACCAGGAGGGGCAGAGTCGATGCTTCCTTTTTTTTTCATTTTTTATTTATTTTTGACAAATTTACTGAAGTATAATTGACATTCCATGCCATTCCTCCATTTTAAGTGAATCATTAAATGATTTTTAGTAAATTTACCAAGTTGTACAGCTATTCACATAAATCAGTTTTAGAAGATTTCCTTCCCCCATTAAGTCCCCCAATTCCCATCCCCAACTACATTTCAAGCATGCCCCTTCCCATCACAATGCTCTCCACAACCCTCAACTGTGGGTCTATCCCTCCCAGCCCCCGAAACCCTGGTGGACATCACCACCATTTGAGCACCATAATGTTAATCAGTCAATACCAATTTGATGGCAAGTACAAGTGGGGCCCATTCTTCTGGTCTTGTGTCACCTCACTTCAAATAATGGGCTCGAGCTCAATCCAGGATAATATAAGCGGTGCTAGCTCACTGTTGTTTCTTAAAATTGAGTAGTATTCCATTGTAAAAATATACAAAATTTTAATAATCCATTCATGAATTGACAGGCACTTGGGTTGTTTCCACGACCTAGCAATAGTGAATTGTGCTGCCATAAACATTCGGGTGCAGATGTCTTTATTATAGAATGTCTTATGTTCTTTTGGGTAG
>CAUYRT010070015.1:0-22943 GCA_963574885.1 Lepilemur ruficaudatus
AGATGTTATTTATATGCAGTTGATTGACAGTGCTGTTCAGTTAAACTATGTCCTTACTGATTTTCCACATGCTGGAGCTGTCCATTTCTGATACATGGTGTTGAAGTTTCCTTCTATAATAGTGAGTTTATCCATTTTCCCCTGTAGTTCTATCAATTTCTTTTCCCTGGTGCCTTGATGCTCAGTTTTTAGGTACATATATATTAAGAAGTATATGTTGTAGAATGGAATCCTTTATTACTATGTAATGCATCTCTTTATCACTAATAATTTTCCTTGCTTTGAAAAGAAAGAAAGAAAGAAAGAAAGAAAGAAAGAAAGAAAGAAAGAAAGAAAGAAAGAAAGAAAGAAAGAAAGAAAGAAAGGTTGGGGACAATTTATAGAGGTCTCTGAATGCCACACACAGACGCTGGGCCATAGGAAACCATTCACTGTAAGTTCTTGAATATGGGAATACCAAGGAGAAAACTATGTTTAAGAAATATATGATGTTACATTATATATTCCATATATTAGCATATGGAAGACAATTTGACAATGTATGTCAGAATCCTTTAAAAAGTGTGTACCTGTTAACCTAACAGTTATGCTTCTAGGACTTGAAGGAATAAATTTAAAATGTGACCCAAATTTTAGCTATTGAGATGTTCATCTTGATGTTGTCTAAAATAGCGCACACAGAGAAAGGAAAAATACTAAATGTCTAAGAATGTAGGATTGGGTAGATAAATTATGGCGTATCCATAGATGAAATAGACAAAATCATAGAAACAATGTATTCATGTGAGAAATGGTCATGGTATAGTAAATGTTTTAAACAACTATAAAATACTTATATTATCTCCTATTTGCTTTTTAAAAAGAAATAGATCAATACATAGATACTTGGGGAAAATTCTAGAAGGAATATACCCCAAAATATTAAGTAATTATGGATGAATGGAATTATGGATTTTCTTTATTTTCTTCTTTTTGCCTGTTTGTATATTCTACAAAGAAAATCTATGAACGTATTAGTATTTAAATCTTGCTTTTTAGAAAGACTTGTGTGAATGCAGAATCCAGTGATTTTTTTTTTTTTCTCTTGAGACAGAGTCTCACTCTGTTGCCCTGGCTAGAGTGCAGTAGCATCATCATAGCTCACAGCAACCTCAAACTCCCAGGCTCAAATGATCCTCCTGCCTCAGCCTCCCGAATAGCTGAGACTATTTGCCTGTGCTACTATGCCTGGCTAAATCTTTTATTTTTTGTAGAGACAGGGTCTTGTTCTTGCTCAGGCTGGTCTCTAACTCCTGGCCTCAAGCAATCCTCCCGCCTCTGATTCCCCAGAGTGTCAGGATTACAGGTGTGAGCCACTGTGCTCGGCCCCCAAAGATTTTTTTAATCTCATAGTCCACACCTTTGTGTAATCCCCTCCCCTTGAGTTGGGGCAGGACTTGTTTATTGTTATTGGACCTATTATTGCTTCTCACCAATAGGATACAGCAAGGGCGATGAGAGGGTCGCTCCCTTGATTGATTACATTATACAAGACTCCTTCTTAGCAGAGTAAAGAGAGAGACTTCCCTGCTGGCTTTGAAGAAGCTGCTAGGATGTGAGCTACCAATGGGGAACTGCACGTGATCTCAGGAGCTGAGGACTTCAGTCCTACAATCACAAGGAACTAAATTCTGCCAACAACCACGTGCACTTAGAAGAGGTCCCCAACTCCGGATGAAGACCAAGCTCCAGCTCTCAGCTTGACTGCAGCCTCGCTGGACCCTGAGCAGAAGACCCAGCTAAGACCCAGGCTCTTTGCCCGCCCCAGGGAAACTGTGAGACAATTAAAACCTGTGTCATGTTAAGCGGTGCAATGTGCTGCGATCTGTTATACAACAATGGAAAGCTAATACAATGGGCAACACCAAAGTTAAAAATACTTTGTATGTTTAAAAAGGCTTTTTTCTTCTAAAATATTCAGAAATATCTATTAAAATGCAAAGGCAAAATACAAATTAATATTAATGATATCAAAATTTAAATCAACATTATTTCTAAATTATGCTGTCCAAATGATTGAACTTATTATTTAAGGTTTTGAAATTTTAATTAAATCTAATTTGGTAAAATTAAACTTTTTACAATCTTAATGCTGAATATCCATATAGCTGCCAATGTAAATAATTAGTATCTCGCTTCATGAATTTTATGCAGATGTAAAAGTAATATGAATCATCCGATGTTGTAAAATGTCCCTCACCTCCGCATGCGGCTGTTGCAAGTATCACTCTATTTCTTTTAATCTTACCAGGAAGCCTAATTTTTGTACAGCAAGTACTACTCTAAATCATCAGTATCTCTCGAACTTCTCATTGGAACAGGAAAGGAAGCAGAAAGTGGACATTCGGCACTACTGGGAAACAAAACTTTATTAGACAAGAATGTATTGCATTCACGCATGGGAGAGGAAATATCTGATCAGTTATTTCATTTATCTGTTATCTTACCTAGACGCCCCCGTCCTTTCTGTTCTTCCCACACTCCACCTCTGTCCCTCTTTGACATCAGCTGCCACACAACTTAAAACCCTCATGGCATTTGGACACAGTCACTTTTTGTAAGGTGATGTAGAGAAGCATTTCCCTGGAGCCTGAACAGCGTAGATTATGGAGTGGATGTTTAGGGTTGAGGTTTGTGCTATAACAGAGCTAAATACCAGGTCCTGAGTGACTGTGTGTTCTTTAATTTTTCTGTATTTATTAAATTTATGTATCTATGAAACTTATTTATATTTATTTATATGTTTATTTGTTTTGTTACAATTATCTTTAATGTTTATGACATGCAAAGTGCTCCTAAGAGCACGGCCCAAGGCAGAGGCCCTCCTAGCCCAGGTCTAAATGGTCTAAATGTGCCTGGGTGGTTGTATGTGCTCAATAAAAACATAGCAGCAGCCAATGTTTAGTGAGTGCCTACCAACAGCTAGATAGAGTTCTATCATATAATAAATGTTTTATGTCAGATTCCTTATTTAACCCTTGCAACATCCTTATGAGGTAGATATTATGAATGGCCTCATTTCCTTAGACATGAAGCACAGAAAGTCTTTAATTTGCTCAGAGTTATATAACCAGTAACTGGGAGAGCTGGATGCAAACCCAGGCAGCCCCATGCTAGTGCCATATTAACCACTATGCAGCTCTGCCCCCATCATTTTGCGTTGCTATTGAATTACTGGGCAAAAAAGAGTACTGGGATGGCGTAGCTTACCATGAGGACAGGGGGTGATGCCCAGGCTGCATGGGTGATTTCCAAACTGACAGGAGAGGAAAGGAGTTCTTTGATTTTCCTATAGACCCAATGTAGGTCACCACAGTAGAAGGTAAGATGGGAGCACAGAAGAGAATCCTGTTTGAGTGGTGAAACTTACACTCACCTGGAGCATCCCTTCCCCTTGTTCCATGGATGGCCTGCCCAACCAGCTGCCACTCCCTGGACTGTGCTCCGGGTGCTCTGTGAACCTACCTCTAATACCCCATTCATCATATTTATATTGTAATCATTATTTTTTTCAGACAGGGCCTCACTCTGTTGCTGGGGGTAGAGTGCAGTGGAATCAACATAGCTCACTGCAACCTCAAACTCCTGCACTCAAGTGATCCTCCTGCCTCAGCCTCCCAAAGTGCTAGGATTATGAGTGTGAGCCACTGCACCTGCCTGTAATCATTTTTTTTTATAAATCTTCTCCATTAGCCTGAGAGCTCATTCAATGCAGAAACCATCTATTATTATTTCTGTAATTTCACATTGCTTAGCACGATCCCTGGCAATCTGGGATCATTTGTTGAATGAATAAATGAATGAACAACTTAATCTGTATTTGTTGTAACTAAGAGTTTGATAGGATGTAAGAGTTTGAATCCTTTGGAGCTTAGGTGGACTTCTCTGCCAAGTGGAAGACAGGAGTGCAACGAACAGCTCGTTTTCTATCCAACATCCATCCTATGTCTTTCTTTCTAAAGAACCTTGATTTTCTCTAGGGTGGCCATGTACCCAGGTAAAAATAATCGCTTCTCTAGACTCCCTATGACTATGTTTGGAACAAAGATGTGTAAACTTTTGCTGGGAGGAAAGCTTTTATTTTTCTGATACAGGTCCCACCTCTTCCTGCTTCCCTCTACTTTGCCCTGGTTGGAATGTAAAAGTGATGTTTAGAGGTATAGCCCACGCTGTGACCATGAAGATAAAAGCCACACATCCACGGATGGCAGAGCAGATAGACAGGAGGCTCTGGGATCCCTGACAGCATTGCAGAGTCCTCACGCAGACCTGCACTGCCTTCCTCCAACATTTGGTTATCTGAGAAAAATAAATCCCTATGTGCTTAATCCGCTGCAACCTGGAGTTCTTGTTGCTTAAGCTGATGCAAATTATTATAATTGATGTCAGGGTGTTGGAAGGAGAATTTTGAAGTGCTGGTAACCTTGCCTTATATTTGGCTAAATTTAAATTAATGACAACCCCTTCAAAGTAATGGATGGTGAGCTAGATCTAAATTCTTCGATTCTTTAAGGGAATTTGTTAAATCCGAGTAAAATAGGGATAAATTGATACCTTAGATAGCTGGGTGACTTCAGGAAACCCCCTGATGTTTATGTGGTGCATGTCATATACGTTATGAATATCGTTTTGTAAGCAACTAGAATATGCCAGGCCCAAGGAGCGAACATGTTAAAGGAGGTTATTTAAGCTGCACAACAACCTTATGTAGATACTTTCAATCTCTATGCAAAGATATGAGGAAATCAGGGCTCGGCAAATTTGCTTGCCCAGTATCACAGAGAGGTGAAGCCAGGATCTGAACCCAAGAGTCTGACTTCTAAGCTACAGCCTTCATCACTATTATATTGTCTTGAACTAGTAGACGCTTAGCAGCTATTTGTTGAACGATCACATGAATAAGTGGATAAAACCATTCCTTTCTGTTCTAATATCCTATATTGCTATAGATATGCAGGTTGTGGCTTAATCTGTATTGGTCAGGAATTTCCCCCGTAAGTAACAGAAAGCCAACTCAAACTAGCTTAAGAAAAATTTGTAAGAGGCCGGGGAGGGGAGGGACATGGAATTTTTGGCCTTGAATAACCAAGGAGATGGTTGGACTGGCCTCCAGGACTTTGGCGGCAAGGGGTCTCAATTGTGTTATGTCTTCTTGTGCTGCTACCTTGCTCTGCGGGGGGTTTATTCTCTCTCTAGAGCGATATCTGGCCACCAGCAGCTCCAGTGTCATCTGAATCTGTGACCAGAAAGAAAGAAGCTGAGACGGCACAGTGGGGCACACCTGTAGACCCAGCTCCAATGTCTAAGTGTCCCTGTTCTCAGGTGCGGCTTCCGGTTCTGAGAGCTCCATCCTGTCCCAGAGGCAATGGTTCAGAAAAAGAAAAGGCGGGTGGATGGCTAATTCTTTGCAGGAGCAGAAGTTGGCACAATGCATATTCATTCAGACTCAGAGTATGTGCTGGGGCCTGATTCAAACAGTCCAAAGCTGGGCGGAGAAATCTGACGGGAGGCAATTGCTGAGTCAGCGTTGACAAAAACCTCCAGGAAGGGAAGACGATGAGCTTGTTTAGTAAGTGGGCAGGAGGATCTGGGAGATGTGATCTTGCTTTTATTCACCAAACTCATCAAGTACCAGTAAATAATCGCAGGCTTGTGAGCAGGTTGAGAGCAGGGGAGGTGGCTCCTATATTTGTACCTGTGCAGGTTTTCAGGAAGTGCCAGTCTTGCTGGAATCACTAGTGTCCCCTCCCTCTAGGAAGTTCTAAAGCATTTGTTAAGGCCCAACCCCCACTCTACCCCCAAGCAGAAGCCTAAGGAGCTCGAGACGATATATGATGTGCCTTTGCCTTTGAGCAAATTATTTAAATATTTTAAGTTAAAACAGTGGTCCTTAACCTGGGCAGTTTTCCCCCAGGAGACATTTGGCAAAGTCTGGAGAGATTTTTGGTTGTCACAATAGGGGAGAGAGATGCTACTGCATCTAGAGGCCAGGGATGCTGCTAAACATTTACAAGGCACAGGACAGCCTCACAATAAATAATGTCCAAAATGTCAACAGTTGTGAGGTTGAGAAGCCTTGGGCTAAAACAACTGCCCCCAGGGAAACCTATAGACAGGAAAAGAGGCTAATGAGAGAGGCATAGACTGTGAAACCTGGGAAGGGTCTCAGAGACTAGGTCAACCTGCTTATTTAGTAGCAGTTGAGGTCCTGAGCAGGGAAGTGGCTCGGCCTCGGTCACACAGCACTTTGCAAGACAAGCGAGGACTGTTCCTGGGCTCCGCAATGACCAGTCCTCTCCACAGCACACCACCTTACAGTCAAAACAATTTCCTCAGAACCACCCGAGAGCCAGCCTGTGGTGGCTTCCATTGCGCTTAGGAAATAAACCAGAATCTTTATCATCGTGCAGAGGTGTGCGGTAAAGAACTTGGCCACGTCCCAAGAGAGGTCTGGCTTTTGCCTGCAGCTTCTGGGAGGTAATCAGTGTCACACCAGGTAGGAGTATCTTTGCTTAGGGTAGGAGCTGTCTTAGGTGGGAGCTGGCCACGCTGGAAAGACAACCGCGTGAGTCAGGGTGAGGGCTTTGGGTCGAGCAGCATTAGTCTGCACGGACAGTGAGACCAACCCCATGAGCAGTCAGTCAATCCGTCAGTCCTGCCTATGCCATGGAGGCCAGTAACTCTGGACACCAAGCCTGGGTGAGCTTTCCCAGCCGTCAGTACTTTGCGTATTGTCACAGAGTGACGCTGGGAGGGCCGTACGTCCTGGCTCCATGGGGAGAGAATCACAGAAGCTTCACATCGGAAGCCTCCCAGACTCCGCCCCATGCATCTCTCCCTTTGGCTAACTTTAATCTGTGTCCTTTCCCTGTAATAAACCATGACCATGAATGGTCAGAGCTTTCAGAGAGCTCCAAGAGTCCTTCTAGTGAATTATTGAACCTGCGGGGTGTCGGGGGCATCGCCTGAACTTGGAGTTGGTGTCAGAAGTGAAGGCACTTGTTGAAGACGGTGCCCTGAGACCTTGCAGTTTGGCTAGCTCTGGACACAGGGGCAAAAGGATGGGCTGCCCAGATCCCCTTCAGCCAGGGTCTCATCACTCCAGCTGCCAGCCCGGCTTCAGTGCCACCTTCCAGGCATGAAGCCACCTTCCAGGCAGCCCAATGCACTGAAGGTTCTATGTGGGTGTACAGGGCTCTGGTCATCTTGGCCTATCTTGGGACAGCTCTGAAGGGCTATTCCAGATCCAGAACTCCCACAGGGTCAGCTGGGACTGCTGTTGAGCCAGTGTTGTAGCTCAACCATTCCCTCTGCCCACGCCCACTTCTGTCCCCCACTCCCTCTTGCTAGTGTGGGTCCCAGGGGCTCCTGATACTCACCCTTGCATGCAAAACTCTGTCTCATTGTCGGCTCCCTGGCAACCCCAGCTGCCACATCCCTTCTCTAAGGCCATGCTCCCGCCCTTGCCACCCTCTCTGCTAGCTTGTCTCGTGAATCTCCTTCTCACTGAGGCCACTGCTGCTGCTCAGATCTTCCTTCCATGCCTCGGGTTCTTCTCACTTTCTCTTTTCTTCCTGAAACCCTCCCCTGCCCTGTCCACCCCCATCCTTCAGGGCCAGCTTGAGTGGCATGAACTAGAGACACTTTCCCTTGACCATCTCCAGCCCAAATACAAATGAAGTTCCCTTTCGCACAGTCCCTTTCACCAGCCTTTGCTTTTGCCCTGTGCTGCCTGGACCAGTGAGGATGATTTGGGTTGCAATGAACGCAAGGCCTAACTAAAAGCAGCTTCAGTAATAGAGGCTTATAATCCTCTTGTAATGAGAGGTTTGAAGGCAATTCTGGGGTTGGCGCAGTGGCTCAGCTCTGTGGTTGGGGTGAGGGAGGGGTGCTTCATGTCCATTCCTGAAGCTTCCTCCCATATGAAGGAAGCTCAGCCACTGAAAATCCTGGTTTCTTTCTCCCCCTTATCCACTCCATCCCTGGGGAGGAAGGGTGGCCGTTTGGTAAAGGACTGAGCCCGCCACATGCAGCACCTGGTCTCTGCCACTCCACTTATGGTCTGGAAGTAGGTGCTAACTATGCCTAACTTGGAGTTCAAGCCCGACTGGTTCCCTCATTAAGCTGCAGCCACATAACTAGCATTTATCAGCAAGGAAGATGGCATTTCCCCTTCATCTCCGCCTCCACTCTTCGATTTCCCAATCTGTCCCGAACTCAGAAGGGGAAGAAGGGAGCTACTCCTCAGGCTTCTTTAGGGACTCCAACAGACACCACCGGGTGCCCAGATTTCTTCAATCCACCTTCTGTGCCACCATCATGTGTCAACAGTATGTCCCCTTAGTGTCACAAGATGGCAAATATCACATGATCACATGGCACATCCCTTCCTGCTTGGGCAGGAAGTACAGGGAAAGGGGTTAAGTTGCTTTCCCCCAAGTAGCTTTCTCTTTTACCTGGAGGAATATAATTCCCAGAAGCCCCTTCGCAGACTCCCCCTTACAGCCCATGGCCCACACTGGGTCACATGTCCACACTGACCGATGCCCAGCACGGGGAAGTGGCAGTGTCATGACAGCTTAGTCCAGCTCAGCTAAATGACAGTGATTCACTTGGAACCAGGGGTATGGCCTTGAAGTAAAATCGAGATTCTGTCTGCAAAAGAAAGAAGGGAGCGATGATGTCCGACTGGCAGCTTGTAGTGTTTGTGGCAGAACCGCTCACAATTTGTGGCTGAGTAGTTTTTGGTTTGATGACTCATTAACGACCTGACTCTCCTGTTCAGTGTGAGGGCCACGAGGCAGGATGTGTGGCCGTGTTGTTCAGCGCTGTGCCCCAGCACCTACCAACGTCCTCCCTCATATTAGGGGCCCAGCGATTATGCATGGGGACACAGGAATAATTACATGCTCGGAATTGTTGGACATTGTAGAAAATACCAGAAGGAATGTCACATTAAACACATTTGAACCATTTTCTACCGCTATAAGATAAGGCATCTCCCTTCCTTCATCCAAATACTCTTTATCAAGTGGCTGCAATGTGCAGACAGTATGGCAGGTGCTGGGCACGCAGCAATGAACAGCCAACAACACTGGGCCCCTCATGGTCAAGGGCCAGTGAGGTGTCAACGAGAAAACCCCCATGATACAGGTAAGGCAGAGGCTAGGGAGCATGGAGGAAGGTTCCATGTTTCCTCTTTGCACCCAAACCCACAGTATTCAGCCCAGGGCCTGGGACTTTGTAAGCACTCAAAATACAGTGACTATTGTGTCAGGGGGAAAAAAATAGTCACGAAAGAAACTTATCAAACATTTAGGGCAGGCATTCTTGGCATACTTTGCAACTCAAGAAACTGAGACCCAGAAAAGCTAAATGACCTTGCATGAGTCATGGGATAAGAACCCAGCTCTAAGGATGGCATGTTCCTCGTCTCTATTCTTTACTGCCTTTCTGATGAGGCGACTTGTGACATCAGATTCTCAGTGCTGGGGATTGTTCTGTGTCTCACGTCCTCACCTGACCCATGAACATCTAAATCCATCTTCTCACATGTAGCGTGGAAACCGGCATGCGTTTCCTGCCTGTCCTTCAGCTAGCAACTCCAGCGTGAGCAAAGAAAAATAGCTGTGCTAGGAGACCAAGGTCTAAACATGTAAGATTTTTTCTCCTTTTCTTTCAATGACAGCACCTCTTTTGTATTTAAGCACTAATCATAATTAGTCACTTCCTAGAAAGTGTGCAAACATCACAGCACAGTTGGAAGCCTGCATAATGTAAACATTATCGCTAATTTAACTTCACGCTCTGGGACTGTGTGGGCTTCACAATATAGTCCTCAAACTCTAGAAGATGAGGGAAAGACGTCTTTTGTTTTACTATTGGGCATTTCTCCCTGGTGCTCTGTGTAGGCCTTTGCATGGATTTATAAGGTTTCGCATAAAAATGGTAAAAAAAATAGTCCTCAAAATGTTTAAATAGTATTATGTTAAGCTCACAAAAAGCCTTGGTTTGCCAATTTCCAGCTACACTTTTTATAGTTTAATGGGTGTGAATGACTGTTCTCTAACTCAGATGCACAGGAAATAGCATTTTCATTCCTTCCTTTAAATCAGCTTAACTATGACACTACTAGACCCTTATCCCACTGGGATGTGGGAAATGTAATCTCAAACCTTGACTGGAGACGCCTTCATGTTCCAAAGTCTTAGGATCTGGGAGGCTTACGTGGTCAGGTGTCCTCACTGTCTAAGCCCAAGAGGACTCTTGATGTTTGCAAGTCTCTGCTTCTGGGCCATCCATAGGGTTTGGGAATCTTTCTGGATAGGCCCAGGGTCTCCCTGCCTCAGGCATACCCAACAGCTGTCCTTGCCGAAGCTCTTGTATTTTCTCAGAAGAGGCCCAGAGCGGTGTGTGTGTGTGTGTGTGGCTGTCTGCAACAAGAATCCGTGCCCAGATCTCCCCTTCCTGGCTAGGCAAGTCTTCCTCTGTCAAAAGTCTACCCTTCCTTCTCTTTCAGAGAGACCAACATTCTCTCTTCATCTGGCTGAGACTTGAACAAAAGATTGGAGGAGCTCTTGGTTCCGGGTTTCTTCTGTTCTTTTGCCCTGTGAGCAGGCACACAAACTCCACCCATTCCTCAGCTTGAACTGCAGGGAGGGAATTAATTTCTTAATATAATTAATATACAAATTATAACATACAATTTGTGCATTATACTTATAAATATATAATTATTATACAAATTAATCTCTTGATGTGTAGTCTTGCCACATTAGTTAAACTTTACCAACCAATGGTTGCGTTGATTTTTTTTTTCAACCCAGAGAGATTTATTTACTTAGAATATCCTAAACATTTATTCAAAGAATATTTATTTCATAGCTCTGACATGCAATGCAATGAGTTGGCTAATTGAGATACAGCCATGTGATGCCTTGCATTATTGCTTGAAATTGTTCGCTCCTGTCTCTATCTGCACCCTAAGCTGTGTGACTTTGCAGTTGCTCCTGCAAGAAACCGAGTGTATTTTCCCGCCAAGGTTGGGCTTGACCGTGTGGCTCACGTTAGCCTACAGAGTATGGGCAGAAGCAACAGTACGCCAGTTCCAAGACTGGGCCATAAGAGGTTTTGCTGTCACTGTCTCTTGCACTTTTGTCATTGCCATGAGAAAAGCATAGCAGCAGGTCTCTGAAAAATAAGAAACTTCTCAACCAGCTTGGAGTTAAGTTCAGTGGAAACTAGCCTAGATCAGTCAAACCCCAGCCAACCCTGAGTGAGAATACACAATTGTTATTATAAGTTACTGAGTTTGGGGATTGCTTATCATGCAGCATTAACTGACTGATACATGTGGTAAATGAGAATGACAAGACCTCTGCCCTCATGGAGTTTATAGTATAGGGGGGTGGGTCAGGCAGACATTAAACCAAGAATGATACAGACAATTTTTGCAACTGTAATTTGTGATGAGTATCATGAAGGAAGGACATGAGAATCCAGAATACTGGCAGAGTGTGGGACAGAAGCACCTAACCAACTTTATCTTTAATTTATCTATAATTACTTGGAGCAAATTACACTCCCAAATTCCCTCACATAGTTAATGTTGTTGCATCTGTATGGACCTTGTAAGCCACCTTAACTCTAAGAAATTAATCAACCAAAACATATTAATCGGTATTTATAATACACACAGGTCCATGGCGGGGCTCTGAAACATTCTGGAAGGATGAGACTCAACATGTTCTCAGGATACTGGGGGAGGGGAAGCAATATAGAAACACAACACACGCTAACCAGCAGCATGGAGTGGCACCCCATCCATCTGAAACGGGCCCAGGTAAGCTGTGATGGGGAGGTGAGGTGCACATCACTTGGCCAGCTCCTTTCCTCTTTCTCTCCTAGGAGCAAGCTGTGTGTGCCTCTTCAGGAAGGTTCAAAGATGTAAGAGTTGAGAGGCTCTTTAGGCAAAGTCCCATGGAGTGTGCCAACAAAACATTCCCCAGAAGCTAATGATCTTCCAGGAGTGGGTACATCACATTAGTTAGTGCCAACAGTGTAAGATGGGGTGGGAGGTGCAGGAAGGACCAAGTGGAGCAGTGGGAAAAGGCAGATGTCTGTGCCAGGCTAGCTTAGGTGTTAGGCCCAGCTCTGCCACTTAGTGATATGTGACCTTAGGCAAGTGACGTGACTTCTCTAAGATTCATTTCCCTCATCTGGGAAATGGGAATGACCACTGTGGCAGAGGCTGCTAGAGCTCACCAATATCTAGTTCCTTTCCTCTTCCCAGCACACACCTGGACTGTATGTGCAGTTAGTTATGGCCTCACGATTGAGTTCTTGTCCATATAACGTGAGTAGAAATGATGTGAGCCTGGTTGATAAAAATATTTTATGTGCAATTTTTGTTCTCTTTCCCGATATGCCAGAAGAGAGAGAAGCCTGAGATCCTGGAGAAAGGTCCAGCCACAAGGTGGAGGGATCTTGAGTCCCTGAATGGCTGCATGGAGCAGAGCTCCCCTCCTAACCCAAGTCCCGTGGGATTGTTACATGAACAAGAAACAAACTTTCATTGTCTTTAGTCACTGGAATTTTGGGTTTGTCTTGTTATAGCCATTAACTTACCCTGGCTAATGTAATTATCTACTTCGCAGTGTCAGGAGAATTCAACAAGCTTGTGAAGTGCCTAGCTTAGATGCTCAATACATAGTAGTCACTGTGACCATAAAGATTATTAATAAGTCCTGTGAGAACAGTGCTAAACAAATGATCTGGGGCTTCAGGGGTGGGAGCTGGGGTTCCTGTCTGGCCCTTGGTTCCTTTAGTCTGGGCTCCGCCAGCCACTGAGATCATATGGGGCTTGAGGGGCTGGGAGATCTGACCTTGGAGCTCTCTGATACCTGCCAAGAGGCCAGCAGAATGGCTGCTCAATGCAGGAGGCAGGGAACGTGAGAGCAGCCTTGGAAATAGATGCAGTCACAAAAAAGCAATGCAGTTGTCTCCAGAATACAGACAACAGAGAGTTCCAGTTCCCAAAGAGCTCCTCTGTTTTCCCTGATGATGACTGATGTTGGAAACGAGAAGCCTAGACATGGCAAAGCCGCAAAGTGCCTTCTGAATCAACCATGGGGGGAGTATTAAGTGCATTACAAAATGCATGAGAGACAACTGCCTTTGCCTGGATACATTGTATCTGGTTAAGTCAATTAAGTAGCATTTTCACTTGAACAGACTACAGCATTCTCCAACCCAGAACTTGCAAATTGGCAGCCCAATTGTTAAAAATTGAACTAATTGCCAACCTTTAAAAACTGAAAGATTTCATATAAATATTTAGATTTCTAGCATTTCTCTAATAATCAAATGACCTGGCAATTCTGGACCCATATTTCCCAATGGCCACAATTGGCTGGTGCTGAGTAGCCGCTGTCCCTGTTATACGTGGCAGGAGCTATAACATTTGCCACAGGACTTACCCAGCTGCTTTAACATTTATATTACTTGCCTAACAGCTTTAACCACCTGAGTTTGCCACCCTTAGGTTAACTGGTATGACAAACATGACTTTACCATATGGTAAAATTGTTGGTGATCATGACTTACGGCTACCATCTTTACACCAATGATACTTTGAAATATATTTGATTATTGTTCAAGAGATGTTAATTGGATAGCTAGCTGCTCTGTTCCATGCACTGTGCTGAGTATTGCAGCGTTATAAGATGAATCCTACTCTAAGCAGCCCTCAGTCTAAGAGGGAGATAAAATATGCACAAAAATACATTAACAGGCACAAAACTATCAGTTTCTAGAAAAGCAGAAGGGAAAGATTTATTTCTCCTTAAAAGATAAAATAAGGTTTCATGGAGGAAGAAATATTTATGCTGGGCTTTGAAGATCTGGTACGATTTAGGTGTGTAGAAATTGCAGGGATGGGCTGCTAGGAAGGTTGAACAGCACGCGCTGGGGCCAGGAGGTATTAAAGTTCTCGGTAAGGAAAAGAGAATAACTCACTTCGATGACAGCACAGGATTCAGGAATGAGAGTGGTGGGAAATAAAATCGGAAAGCCGGATGAGACCAAAGCATGGAGGTCTTTGAAAGAATCTCGGGGGTTTGAACTATTTCCGTGGACACTGAAAGATTTTGCACAGGAGATAGCCAGGCTCAGAGCTGTTATTCAGAAAGAGAGTCCAGAAACGATATGGGATGTATCATTAGTAAAGAAAGAGACCGGAGATCATTGCAGTCCTCTACATGAAAAGTAAGAAGTAACAAAGCCAATTTCATAGCAATCAAAACAACAAGGAGACGATGGAAGTGGGAGGTGTTAAGAACCTAAAATCTCTGGGGTTTTTTATAAGCAGGGGACCGTTGGGGTGGGGGCAGGAAGCAGTGCCGAGTTAAATGCTTCTGAGAGGTCAGGGCATAAGTGGAGAGTCAGGAAGCAGCAGGAAACATAGACATCTCTGAAGAAATGTGGCAGCAAAGGAAAAAGAAGGGAAGACATGTTTGCTGGCTAGGAGGAAGAGGATGGAGCGAAGGGGCGGGGACTTGGGATGGTGGGGGGAGGGGGGAGGGAGAGAAAGCAGGGCGGGGCCTCCCAGGCAGCAGGAGGTAAGGCCAGAGCGCAGGGGGAAGAATTGCCCTGAACTGCTGCCTGACCTTGGAGAGAGCAGCGATCCTAAACCTGAATCAGCCTCTGACAATTAGGGCACCTTGATCTGCCGGTGGAGCACGCCTGGGCAATGCTTCCTTGTGCCACCCGGATGCTGCTGGCCCTGGAGGCCACCTGTGGGCCTCTTTTAACACTAGCCTCACAGTTTCTTACTCAATCCATCACCTAAGAAGTGATTTACAACCAAAACATGTTACAACACCCAGGTAAAAACCATTGTTCTCTGGTTCTTCCCTAGGACAGAGTCAACTTACTACCCAGCGTGCACTTTCCACACAAGACTCTGTACACGTTCGCATCTCTCTTCCTCAGGCTGTGCTCCCCATAGCTGCTTTTATTTCCTTTTCACTGTTATCCTCTGTTCTCCATATATGAAGATGTCAATGATTATAACGTAAAGTCTCAAGGAGAGAATTTAACATTTACAAAGCGTTTTCTCATTTGATTCTTCTAACACCCCTACTGGGTGAGTGTGGTCATTGAACCCATCCTACAGATAAAGAAACTGAGATTCAGAGAAGTCAAATATCTCGTGCAAGCATTGGCAGGTAATAAATGACAGAGCAGACCCCAAGACTCCAGAGATCATGCTAGAAGGAGCTAAACTGCCCAAGCATTCCACCTGAACTCTTTGATTTTGAGGTTTCAGGAGTTTAGACTTAAGCAGTTAGAGTTTGAGGCATTTATCAGTCATCTATAGCCACAGTAATGCTGTATAACAACCATCCACAAAACCTCGATGACATATAACAATGAATATTTATTTAGCTCACAAATCTGCAAGGTTCAGCTGTTCACATGCCTGAGGTCAGTTGTGTTTCAGCTAATTACCTCTGCTGACCTGGCCAGGTCACTCGTAGGTATAAGAGCTGGTTGACGCTGATCCAGGATGGCCTCGAATGAGGTGACCAGGTCCCAGCTCTGGCCTATGTGTTTTCTTCCATTTAGTCCGGATATGATTTATGATGATAATGGAACTAGCAGAAACACGCAAGTGCTTTTTCAACTCTCTGCTTGCATCACCTTTGCTAACAGTCCTTTGGCCAAAGTAAGTGTCACACGCAGCTCAGAGTCTAGGAATTGGAATTGGAAAGTCACCTGGCAAGGGGCATGGATATAGACAGGGTGAAGAACAGGAGCCTATCCTGAGGCAAACATCCAAATCAAAACCTTCCCGTTTCCACTGATTTGCTACTCCACTGAAACACAGTTATTGTAGGAGGCAATGCTTTTTAAGTCCAGTGGCTTCCCATGGCAACCCGAGTAAATCCAAGCTCCTTACCATCACAACAAGGCCCTCCGTGAGCAGGTCCCTGACAACTCCAAACTCAACTCCAGCCACTCTCCCCGTCTCTCTCCGTGCTCCACCACTGTGTGCTCCCCCGTGTCAGGGCTTGGCACATGCTGTTCCCTCTACCTGGAATGTGCCCCTCCCCCATCCCTCTCCCTTGGTTTGGCTGCCTCCTCCTCATCCTTTAGGGCGAGGCTTAAATGCTACCTTCCTGCACCACCTCACCCAGAGGGCAGTGTCTCTCTCAGCTTCCTGTTTGTGTTCCCACTCAACTCTCATCACACTTTGCAATAATGTTTTTTACTTGTTTGCTTGTTTTTTTGGTCTGTCTTCTCTGCTGGAGTGCTGGTCCAGGCGGACAGGAGCTTCATCGGTGATGTTCACCATTGTGTCCCTGTGCCTAGCATAGTACTTGTTGGAGAAGAGGAACTCTATGCACTTATATGAACAAGTGAATGAATGAATGAATGAATGCAAGAGTGAGGATCTGGGATGGAGTGTCTTCTTCCAGAAAAACTCTTAAAAATAGGGATTAAGCTCTTTGGACTTGGAATTCAAGGCCCTTCATCCTCAGAGACACCCCTATGAACTTAGAATTTCTAGATGCTTAGCTCAGCAGTAAGAGCATTTTTTTTCTTTTTTCTTTGATGTGTAAAGAGCTTAGAAGACAGCATTTTATCAGAGCAAAATTATAGAGCACCTTTCCTCTATATTTGGTGGGCAGGTGAGGAGCAGGACCAGGGATGCCACCTCACAGCCTTCATTGCGAGCAGGAGGCAGAGCCATGGAATCTGTGATGGGGAAAAGAGTAAGAGTCACAGAGATGTATTCAGGGGATTTGGGCTCTAGCCCTGCTTTGCCATGTCCTCCTGTGTGTCCTTGAGCAAGCCCCTTGGAATCTGTGTGCCTCAGTTTCCTCATCTGTAAAACGGGTGTAATCATCCCCAGCTTGCAGGATAGATGTGAGGGTGAAATGCGCGTAGCTTCAGTTCATCTCTCATAGAAGCCAGTTCAACAAGGGTGGGCTCCCCATTATTTTCTCTTTCCCAAACAGGTTCCAAGTGTTTCTCTTCGTTCTCACAACCTCCTCTGGAGCACTCATCACTCCGGGCCTATTCCTAGCAGCGTACGGTTGCCAGACACTCTTGCTTTAGACCAGGGTCTGCATCTACTGCGGAGGGTTTACATCGTTTCTGAGCAAGGGCAGGATGCTCCTTGGCATCATTCCCAAGCCAACGGTCAGTCTGAGAAATGACGCAGACACCGGCGAACAGGCCTTCCAAGTCGCCCAGCTCTTCCCTCCGTGTTCAGCAACCCCGCATGGGGAAGAGAATCCAGTGTATTGAGCACTCACCGGGGGCCCCACCCTCTGCCAGGCAGTTTCAAGAACGTGTCCTAGTGGAAGTCTCATGACAATCATACTCTTATTCCCCATTTTACAGATCAAGAAACTGAGGCTCGGGGATATCAAGTGTCTTTAGTCAGTGCCTGACTTCTGTGCAAATCAGCTACTGGAAATGGCATGTGGCAAATGTTACAAGAGACCAAGGATGGGCGGCTTCTTCCCAGTTACGAACACCGTGGAATTCCTGTTTATGCGTCGTCTCCGCGGACGTGGCTCCTGTGCTTTGCGCAAGTTCTTTCGTCTTGTTCTCTTCCTTCACAGATGAGTTCGAGTGGCCGGCTTATATCAGTAAGTGTCACAATGAAGTCGAAAATTCACTGGTTTGATCTGCTCAGCACAGTCTCTCTGGTTTCTTAATAGTCCACTTCTGAGACCTATGTTTCTTAGTACTCATATCAACCTTATCAATTTTCTACTGTCCACTCATTTTATAGAACAATGAGAGCAAAATGAAATAAAATAGCTAACATCATTAAGCACCTTACTATCTTCTGCAATACCCATAAAAAACCGTGTAGCGCGTTTGCAGTTGTGCACGCTACCTTATCAAGTATTTTCCCGAAAAGAGAAAAACTCTGACTTGATTGGGCACGGCTGAGAACCCAGTCCTCCACTTAGAGTTTTACATGTCTGATGATTTAAGGAATTTTCCACAGACGGAGCTCTGCCTTCCCACATTTCAAGCCTTGTTTCTCTCCTCCCGCCCACCCTCCGGTACCAGGAACTCGAGGACACTGTCATAGCACCTGCACCTGCAGGGCTAGAGAGGGGGGTGAGTGTCACAGTGGGCGGTGGGAAGGCTCTGGAAGCCATTCCCACACTAGGGCAGCAAGCAACAGGCTGATGACACACACAACGTGCTGTGAACCCATAAACACCCACCAGACCTAAACTACATGCTTCCCCACATCCAAGTTCCCCTTCAGCCAGACCCCCCCAAATACCCATGACCATTTCAGTGCCACCTGGCATGAGGAAAAGTAGGAGGGAGAGGAAATATTGTTGAAATATTTTCCTTTTGTCTGGGTGCAGTGGCTCATGCCTGTAATCCCAGCACTTTGTGGGGCTGAGGCAGGAGGACCGTTTGAGCCCAAGAGTTTGAGACTAGAATGGGCAACATAGTGAGACCCTGCCTCTACCAAAAATAAAAAAAAAAAAAAGTAGTGGGGTGTGGTGGTAAGGGCCTGTAGTCCCAGCTACTCAGGAGGCTGAGACAGGAGGATTGCTTGAACCCAGGAGTTGGAGGCAGCAGTGAGCTACAATGTCACCACTGCACTCTAGGATGGTCAACAGAGTGAGATCTTGTCTCAAAATTAAAAAAAAAAAATCTCCCTTTATAAATTGTGTGTGTGTATATATGTAACATAAACCATGCAATCCCATTGCCAGGGCCTACCCAGGGCCTTGGCAGGAGCCCATACAAGTGAGCTTATGGAGCTAAAGCTTCAGTAGCTTTGCGGTAGGTAATCCGCCTCCACTGTCACACTGAACTGGAGGCATCTGGACTCCGCATCTCGCTGTGGGAACAGGGGTGGTAGAATCGGTGGAGACCAATAGGCGAAGTGGGTGTGTGCTGACATGCGGCAGGGGTCAGCAAACAAGGGCCCATAGGGCAAGTCAGGCCTGCTGCCTGTTTTCATTTCCCCTAAGACTTCCTTTGCATCTTATTAGCCAAAATTTTAAAGCATGCCCATGACTTCATCATTACTTGGTATGTTGGTCCCTGTTCTCTAAGAAGCAGATGCCAAGATAGGGCTAAGCATTTATTAGGGGAAATGGCTGTGAGAGAAAATGGGGAGCGAGCCAGAAGGGGCTGGGAAAGTTATCAGACAACAGGCAGGTTTGGCCCTGGGTGAAGGAGAGAGGGAAGGAAGGAAGGTCGGGTGAACGCATTTGAGACATGGGTGCGGCTCAAGGCCTTTGCTGAGGCAGAATCAGCTGTGGGCGGAGTTCCATGTCTCCCGGGAGCAAGCCTGTCTTAGCATCCTTGCCTCACACAGCCATTGCCTGGAGCAGCCCCTGGGAAATGCGGGTGGTCACCAAGGCAGTGAGAGATTTTAGAGCGCAGCACATACGCTGATGTCCAGTTACACTCCTTGCAGTGAGGGATCTGAAAGCACATTCTCATGGCCACCGCAATCAGCGAGGAGCATGGGACGCCCAGGACCTGCGGTCACCAATAAAGGTTCATCCCAGGGGCGGGGAAGAGCCCAGCCTGTCTGGAGGACGTGGCTACTCAGAGCAGAGAGAACAAAGGTGAGGATTCCTTTAGTGGAAGGAGGGGGGAACGGTGATGGGGAGGTGACAACAGGGCCTGCCAATCTCCTCTCCTCGTGCCACCTCTCAACAAAGTTCTTATCCCAAAAGATGGCCGTTGAGCATGTCCATCTCAGCCAGGCCCGACACGGACACGGCTGCTCCCTAAATAGGTGCCTTTCCTGATCCCAGGGCCCACACCATGTTTGCGGTAGAAGGGAGGAAAATAGCTCTATTACGTTACACAAGTCTCAGTATTTGTGATACACCTGTTACAACATGAAGCCAACAAAATATCCTGGCCCCAGGTCTTACTATTTGCCAGTCACCTAAGTTTGGGGCGAGGCTTTGATTTTGTGGGGTGTGAGCCTTGGTGTCCTGCGTCTATTGTAATTTGGCTAATTGCATGTTGCCTATTTAAAATCTCCCCCCACTGTTTCAATTAGACGAAGAGTTCTTCATGTTCTGCATGGCAAATCAGGTTGCAAAGCACTTGGGGTCCTCCTGGTTTACAGGAGGTGGGTGTCATGAATTATGCAAGAGCTGTGGTGGGGTGGAAAAATCATTGGAGTAACACTGTCATCCTCTTTCCAAAGATTTGGAAACCCAGGAAATATTTTACGTGGCATAAGCCTGGATTATTGCAGTAGCCTCCAAACTGGTCTCCCTGCTTCTGCCTTTGTCTCCTCCTCTCGATTTTCTATCCTGTACCCAACATCCAGAGCAATCCTGTTAAGATGCAATTCAGATCATGTCACCATGCTCAAATCCTTCCAATAGCTGACCCATTACTCCCAGTAAAACCCAAAGTCCTTACCCTGATCTACAAGGCCCTGCATCAGGGCCCTCCAAACTGTGCTCCAAATCCAGCTGCCTGCTACCGGTTTTATAAATAAAATTTCGGAACACAGCCACGGCCATTTGTTTACACATCGTCGATGGCTGCTTTCCTGCTACAACAGCAGTTGAGCGGTTGTGGCGGAGACCACGCATCCTGCAAAGCCTGGGATGCTTACTGTCTGCCCTATGTAGGAAAAGCTTGTCGTCCCTGCCCAGACTGGGATCCCCACCCCAGTCACTACTGCCACCTCTCAGACCTTATCTTGTCCTTGCTCACTGTGCTGCACCCACACTGGGCTCTTTGCTATTCCTCTAACTCCTCACACTCCCTTTCACCTTGGCCTTGGCACTGGTTGGCCCCTTGCCGGGAATGTTCTTCCCTCACGACTTGCCCCCTTCCACCCCTCAAGTTTTCATTTGATGTTCACCTTCCTGCCAGGGGCTTCCCTGGTCACCCTATTTAAATCGCAGCCCTCCCTCCCTTGACAGCCTGCATCCTCCTTCCATGGTTTGTGTTTCTCAGGCCTTTTCACTAACATACTGTATATTTTACTTACTTATCTTGTTTATACTTCTGCACCCCAAAAGCAAGTTCCTTGAAAATAGGTATCTTTGTCTTTTTTGCACTTTGCTATATCCCCAAGGCCTAGAGTCGTGCCTTGTGTATACGTAGGTGCTCAATAAATATTTGTCAAATGAATGAATATAACATGATAGGTTTAGAATCTTGCTACGCAACAGAAAACTCAAACACTAGTGGCTTATTCGGGCCAGTAGGATGGATTCACGGTGCCACCAACGCCCAGTTCTCCAGCTTCACTCATCTTCGAGAAGTGGCTTCCTCTCTCCCCATGGTGTTCACACGAGCACAGGTTGTTCACGTCACCTCCTGCCTCCCTTTCATTTTCCAGGCTGTAAAAGAAGGAAGTGACTGGGAGGAAGAGGTACCACCTACATCAGGAGAGTGAAACTTTCTAGAAATGCCCGCGCACTTCTGCTTACATCTCTTTGGCCGGAACTGATTTAGTCTCCTAGCAGCATGCATTGACACCCTCGAGGAAACCGAGTTCCCAAGGAGAAAGTGAAATGGACATTGGAGAGGTGACTTTCACCATCTGCCGCATCTAGCCTTTGATTTTGTTCTCAGCTGGGAGAAGAAGAGAGGGTGGAATTTGGAGAGCTCCCGGGGCTTTGGAAAAGCACTAAGGCCAGAATTGCTAATTTTCCCAGCAGTCGGTCCAGACTTTCTCCGCAGCCCAGCCTCAGAGCTCCCTGAACGTCCCTTGTCATCAGGCTTGTGTCGTGCCCACCATCAATCCTCAGTCCTTAGCAGTGCATGCATTAATAGCCTACGGAAGATGCTCAGGAACTATTCCTAGAAGACTTAATACATAAGGTGGAATTTCATTCTGGGGAGTGTGACTACACACGTGGGTACCTATATATGGGTGTCTAAATGCCTAGGTTCCTTTTACTGCATGCTTCCTACATGCCAGTCCTATATTAATAGCATCTATTCAATTCTGACAACAACTCTGTGAAACCAACAGTAGCACTCCCATTTTGTGGTGAGCATTATAGACGTCTCCATTTCAAGACTCAGTAACCTAAGGAACCGGCACAGGAGCTAATAAGCGGTAGAGGCAAGACTCAAAACTCAGGCGGCTGACTCTAAACCCTATGTACCCTTGATCACATTCATTCATTTAGTCATTCAACAAATATATACTTAGCGCTTACTGCATGCCAGGCACTGTTGTAATTAATGATCATATTTCCTATGTTTAGAAAATATTTCTTAGGTCAAAAGACTTAAATTTTGGCATGTGAAGGGTAGCACAAAGAAATTAAAATGTACATATCCTGTCTGTTTTTATCTGTATGGTTTTTTTTGAAAGTTTCTAGATAAAGAACATGCCCATGTACATGCATTGTCACATTCTTATTTTAAGTTTCTCAGCTAGTTTCATTTCTGTACATATTATTTGTTTGCAAGATTGTAAATTACTTGACATTAGGGAGTATGTCTTATTCGTTATTGAGTTTCAATCTTAAACTTGCCTGCACTGCCTCCAGTTAGGGCAGTAGTGAGCATACTGAGGTCAGTAGATTCCTGTTGGATGAAACAGAATGGTATTAGGCAGGATTTTTGGCTGCAAATAACGGAAATCTGCCCTGAGTGATTTAAACAGGAAAAGGATTTATTAGAAGGATATAGCTCACAGAACCAGCTTCAAAACATAGGCAGGAACCAAGAGCGGTCATGCAGCAAGAATACAGCCAAAGTCATGGCTAGTTAAACTGGGCACTCAATCTGCCATGGCTGGATACTGAGACCTGATGTTCACTGCTAGACTACTGTATCAGCTAGGTTATGCTGCAGTGACAAACAGCCCCATCATCTCAATGTCTTAAATGACAAAGGTTAATTTC